>APFE031420957.1:0-34407 GCA_000404065.3 Pinus taeda | reverse complement strand
ATATTTGAATCCACAATAAACATCAAGGCTCTTACTTCATCATACATCTCAAGTTACTAAAATTAAAAATATAAAAATTAATACCATAATTTATGAATATCCAACACCTAGAAAGCTATAATTCATTCATATAAACATGTTCCTATGATATTTCTCTTAATTAAGCTATTTAATTAAAATGGAAAATAAGACATAAATATATTGAAATAAATCTCATCCTTTGATTTTTCTACACTACTAGAAATATTTTAGAATATTTTGTGGAGGTCAAATCTATACCATCCACCTAATAATTATTGCTAAAGGAATTAAAATTCTAGAAGTATTATTCCAAAATTGATATGTCTATCGCTGAATTAAACTTAATAATAATAATAATAATATCCATTTTTAAGGTCACAGCCAAGCCAGACACCAAATTGGTGTATGAGACCCCCTTGTTTGTGGGACAAGGGACCCACCTCCGCGCAGTGATTTGACTGCTAAGTCTACGAAGGCATACATACTCTACCCCCCTCTGGTTTTGAACTTGTGACCTCTTAGGAGGAAACACATGCTCTTAACCATTAAGCCCACTCAAGCTGTATATATTAATTATTATTATTATTAATTTGAATAAAGTATTTTCATACTTATTATGGATTAGTTCATATCGGCATTTAATATATATATAGTTGCGCTAGTATATGAGTCAAACATATATACATTTAGAAAAACATGTAACAAGATTCATATGTACTTTATCATACATACTATTAATTGTTAGTTACAATATGATGATTTACTAATATCAAATTCTTGAAAAAGCATATCATATGTTCATATGACGCAAGTTTATATGATTTTTTAATTAGCTTAGCTATCGAAATTAAATGGTTGGTAATAAATCCATGATAAAAATCAAAACACTTATTTTATAATACATCTCATGTTGATAAAATTAAAGAAAATCATAAAAATTAACTCAATTATAATCTTAAATTAAATTATTACCACTAGTACTATTATCAATTAAAAAAAATAACTCCCATATGGGGGTGGAGATCTTGAGGCAATTCAGGGAGGTGATCAACCCCTCTCAAGAACATATGTATAGAGAAATGAAAAGGGAAGCGTTGCAGCCTTTAGGCCAACCCACTCATCCGAGGACAGACACCTACGGTGTTTGGCATTTATGCCCCTGTTGATGACACAATTTACATAATGCTCAGTTGGGAATTCATCATGTCAATTCATTGTATATGGTGTAATGCTAAGGGATTAGAATGGTACGAGGATCATGGTAATACATCCTCTAGAGACAATTAGGATCTAGGGAGGGTTGATAACGAAGAATTTGCGAACAATTGTGTAGTTAGAGCCCTAGAGGTGACTATGTGGCATGTACCTATCCTTCAAACTCTCTTGTTGTGTCTTTGGCACCCGTCAGAAGAGTCGGGTATTCTTTTATTGCTTTGTTTCTGGTTGTGGGATGTTAGGTTCTTTCGACTTCTATTCGTCTTTGTTTAGGACCTCCAAGGAGTACATGGCATTTGTTTCCAGGTTTGGGGCTTCTCTTCCACTAACAACTTGAAATAATTGATCTTGATTGTTACAAATTAGTAATCACACATGCATAAGTGAGCACTAACTCCTCCAACTTGAATTTACTGAGTAAACAAGGTGACACAAGGCATGTCACACAAGTTAACATCATCCAAGTTGTCTTTTGATGTGGAAATTCAAATTTTCTCAATTTAATCGAGGAAAAATAAAATTGAGAATTTGTTAGCAAGAAAGGGATTATCAACCACCCCTATCTTGAACCTGTGGAACTTAGAATCCCCTCTTGACAAAGCTTTTATTAAAATATTACCATCTTGTTCCTCTATTGGAATCTATTGCAACAACATTATCCGCCTCTACACACAGTCTCGTAAATGGTGATATTGACTATCTATATGCTTATATCAATCGAGAAAAACAAGATTTTCAAAGAGTTTGATGTAACTCTGATTATCATAGTAGATAGCAGTTGGATCCATCATCTAACCAAACAATCCAACAAGTATATTTCTCATATAGGTCGCCTAACATGTTGCTTGACTTGAAGCCATGTATTTTGCTTCTACCGAGATGAGTGCCACAAATATTTTCTACCTATTGTACCAAGAAACTATTGTGGACCCAACACTGAAAATTCCACATGATGCAGTCTTTCGGTTTGCTGGAATCCCTGCCTAATCTCCAACTGTGAACATGTGAACTGGGTAGTGCCTATGGTGTACCATAGATCATTCTTAGTTTCCCTCCAAAATAATTTGGTCGACATAACCATAGCTTGGCTCACGTCGTTGACTACTATTATAGTGGCTACTACCACCCTCCAAAATTTTGCCTTATCTTCATCTTGGAGCTTCCCTACCAACCATCCTTAGGAGCATGTCGTGCACTACCTAGGTACTCATGCTTTCAATTCAGTTTCTTTGGCTTAACACCTTGTGTTTGCTAACTTGTTTCTCTTTCACCTCTAGTGCTTTTGTATCAAATTTCCATCCTCCCATGTGGAATCTTCAGCGGGTAAGTTCTTCCACTTAATGAGATACTCTTAAATTGATTGATTCTATAGTTGTCGAGTTCTTGTTTTTGTGACTGCTTCAGGTTACAATATGATTTTTCCTTCCTCATCAAGTTCTAGAAATAGTTTTTTAACTGGGTGCTTGTCACCTATAACCTTCTTTAAGCATGAAACATGGAAAACTAGGTGCATTCGGGAAGCTGTAGCAAGCTCCAATTTATATGCCATAGTGCAAATATTTTGTAACACCTTGTACGAACCATAATAATTTGGTGATAACTTATTATCATTCTTAGCTTGCTTGAGGGACATTTTTTTATATGGTTGTAGTTGTAGAAATACCCAATCACCTAAAACAAAACTTATTTTGCTGCAATGTTGAATTGCCTATTGTTTCATTCTATTTTGCGCCAAAGTGAGGATATTCTTTAAGAGTTGGAGAACTTTTTGTTGATGCTCAATGTGATCTTCCACTACATGAACCTTAAAATTTCCTCTTAAATATGATGTGATGGGCAGTGGATGATAACCATAAAGTGCCATAAATGGGGTCATTTTTTCTGCAGTATGGAAGAAAGTGTTATACCACCATTTAGCCAGAGTCAACCATCTAACCCATTGTGTCTATTTATCAAATACAAAGCAATGAAGATATACTTCCAAACATTTGTTTACTATCTCAGTTTGCGCATAGGATTGAGGATGATAAGATGAGATATGAGCTAACTGAGTACCCATACAAGAAAATATTTTTTGCCAAAAAATTTCTAGGGAAAATGGGATCTCTATCACTCACAATAATCTTTGGGTTTCCATGTAGCTTTTGAATTGTTTTCATAAATGCAATAGCAACACTACTGGTTTTAAATGGATGGGATAATGCACAAAAGTGTTTATACTTAGTAAGTTTGTCAACTACCACCACGATGACACTCTTTCCTTCAAACTTGGGTAAACCTATGATAAAATCCATTGAAAATTCCTCCCAATGTTGACTTGGAAAGGGTAAAGGTCGTAACACACTTGGCGTCTTAATTGTTTCAACTTTATTTTTTTGGAAAACCAAACATTCCGACACGAACTTTTGAATACCATATTTAAGGCCATCCCAAAAAAATCCTTCTTAACCATGTGGTAAGTTTTTAAAAATCCTGAGTGCCCTCCTAATGGAGAGGTGTAGAACTACATAAGAATATTTTGTTTGAGTCGAGAATTATTACATAGGTATAAGTGATCTGTGTACCATAATGAATCATTTTTCCAGCTAAATGTATAAGATGTACTAGGATCTTGTTGTAGCTTTTGAATGACTGTACACATTTCTTCGTCATTCTTCCATTCGTCCCTTGCTTCGTTTGTACAATCTGGTTGGATAATAGAAATGGTGCAAAGAAATGCTTCCATATCCTCATCCTTTCTTGAGAGTGCATCTACAAAAACATTTTTCTTTTCTTTTTTCTTAGATGATTTCCAAGTCATAACCTAACATATTTGTGACTCATTTTTGCTACTCTTTTGAAGATAATATTTGTTATAAAAAGTATTTAAGACTATCATGATCCATTTTTACCTTGAAGCGTCTTCCCATTAGGTAAGGTCACCATCTCTTAAGTGCATGTAGCATTGCCAACATTTCCTTCTCAGAAATAGCCTTTTGTAAATACTTTCCTTTGATTAGATGACTTTCAAAAGCAATGGGTCTTTCTTCTTGCATTAAAACAACACCAATTCCATTTCGCGAGGAATCAGATTCCACAATAAAGGATTTTGTGAATTCTGGCATAGCTAAGACCAGTGCTTGGCACACTTCCTCTTTAAGATTGTCAAATGATTTCGTTTCTTTTGGATTCCATGAAAATGCATATTTCTTCAAAAATGTTGTCAGAGGTGCTACTATTCTCCCATAATTCTTAACAAACTTGCGATAATACCTTGTCAAGCCGAGAAATGCTCGCAAATTCTTTATGGCTATAGGGGTTTTCCATTCCTCAATGTCTTTAATGTTGCTAGGGTCTACATTAACACCTTCATGAGATATAATATGACCTAGATATTCCACCTCTTGTACTCCAAAGAAACATTTGGAGCATTTTTCATAGAATTGTTTGTCCTCCAATAGGTTGAGAACCCTATCAACATGTTGAACATTATCCTTCCAAGACTTGTTGTAAATTATTATATCATCAAAAAATACTAACACAAGTTTTCGAAGGAGGGGTTTGAAAATGGAATTCATCAAACCTTGAAATGTAGAAGGTGCATTGGTAAGGCCAAAAGGCATGAACAAAAATTCATAATGACCCTCATGAGTTCTAAATGTTGTTTTCATAATGTCTTCAGTCTTCATTCTGATTTGATGATATCCTAAATGAAGATCCAGCTTGGTCAAGTAAATTGATCCATGCAATTCATCCAATAATTTGTCAATGACAGGAATGGAAAATTTATCTTTAATAGTGAGCTTGTTGAGCTCCCCATAATCCAGACACATGCGCCATTATCCATCCTTCTTGTGCACCAATACTACTGGAGCATAGAAAAAACTTTGACTAGGTTGAATTATACCAGCCTCTAACATTTTTGCAACCATACGTTCAATTTCACTATTTTGGGAATAGGGATATCTATAAGGCATGATGTTTGGAGGAATGCTTCCTTGAATCAAATGAATAGCATGATCATGATCACAAATAGGTGGGAGGCTTTTGGGAGTATGAAATACCTTGGATTATTGTCCAATACTTTTTGGAGATCTAGAAAAATAGGTGATTTTGATGTGGGAACCTCTAGTGAGAGTAATTATGAAATTACACCTCATTGTTCTTTCTTTGGAGGTTGTATCATGTTGTTAGAGTTGATTATATTTCCCGGTTTCCCTGTGATACCCCTTAATTCAACTTCCTTTTCCTCCTAAAAGAAATTCAAGAAAATTTCTTGAAAATTAAAATTTATCATACACAAAGATTGTAGCCATTGGACCCCTAGTACAACATCAACACCACCCATTGGAATGGAAAGAATTTGGTTATTCAATACATATTCTCCCATGTATAGGTTGTTATTATGGTACTTTCTAGAGAAATTTATGGTTCCTCCATTTGCAAGCATCACTTGAAACTCTAGTGCTAAATATAGAAAGAAATTCAATTCCTTATCTATCTTATAATGAATAAACTTATGGGTATTGCACAAATCAATCAACACTTTTACCTTTTTGTTCTTGCTATGTCCTTCTATATTGAGAGTTTTAGGAGTGGTAATTCTAGCCAATGCATTACAAGATATGGTTGGATTCATTTCTTCTTTCTCTAGCATTTTTTCTTGGTTTATATCCTCTTCTTTTGACGTTTCTTATTCCTTTTCTTCCTCCTCTTGACAATCTATGTAAAATAATTTCTTCCCTGCACAATTATGAACTTTAGTGTATTTTCTATCGCACCTGTAACAATGCCCTTTTGCTCTTTTTTCTTCCAATTATAGTGGTATCAACCTTGTAGGTTGTAGAAGGCCAGGGGAAACAACACTTCCATCTTTATAGTTGTGAGTGGTAGGCTTCCTTGTTTCCATAATTTTTCTTTTGATTTTTCTTGCCAACCTGAATGCCTTATCCCATGAATTAGGTTCCCAATGGTGAAATCTCATGTTGGATCTTATCCTTTAAAGTCCCTTTGAACACATAAATCCTATGCTCCTCTAGAATATATTTTACCCTTATATTCAATATTTGGAAATCGTCAATGTGCTCCATCATTGAACACTTTTGTTTGAGATTTATCAATTGGCTAAAAAATGTGTTTCTTTTTGTATCCTCATAATGTGCTATCATTTCTTTCGTAAAATTTCCCATGTGACAATTTGTTTACCAGAGAAAATCCATCGATACCATACAAATTGATTTGGTTCCAAATATAAAGTTGAAATTCATACCTTTTGTGTGTTTTGCACATTATGGAGATCAAAATATTGCTCCATCTGTAGTATCCATGTTATGGGATCCTTGCCATCAAACTTCCTCATATCGATCTTTTGGAACATGGTGGGTCTTCAATCGAGCATTAGAGTCTATGAAATCATGATTAATATTTATTTTGTTCTCATCATGAGTTTCCATTACTACCCTTTCACCATTAGTAAGCATTTCTTATAGCAAATTTATCAAATCTATATTCAAATCTTCCATGTTACCTTTAATATTTGCTTCTATACCATCCATATTAGCTTCCCTCCCATACATCTTAGCTTCCATGCCATTCATCTTAGTTTCCATGTCATTCATCTAAGCTTCCACACCATTCATATTAGCTTCCATGCCATTCATCTTACCTTCCATGCCTTTTTTTAATCCATCCATATTAGCATCTCTTACTTTTTGTCAAAGTGAAAATTGTGGCACTTGGTTTCATAATGTTGATATATCATGTTGCATTTCTTCCTCTTCTTCATGTGTAATGGTAGAGATTTTTAGGTTTCTTACTAGTTGTTTCCATTTTATTTCTTTGGGGAATCAATTAATGATAATTATGCCTCACTATGCCCTTTGAATCATATCAAACTAAATTGTGAAGACAAACTTATGAAAATTTAAAAAAGAAAACTACACACCTATTTCTTTCTTTGTAGGAGAATGATATTGAATTTGTTGTATCCCTGAAATTTCAGATCTTCAAGGTCTTAAACTGCGATCTATGGTAGCCCTATACTTCCTTTTTCCACATCCACTAGTATGATCAAAATTGGATTCTCCAAGAAAGCATTATACCCAATTTCCGAAGATGACATGATTATACACGTTTTCAGCTTTTGTGACCTTCAGACCTAGAAACGATACAAAGAAAACTAAATTTCGTCTGCTTTCTATAACTTCCGATGAAATTTCAATCCGACGCTTAAAGAGAAAGTTATTCAAGTAATTTTTATATAATGTTTATGGTTTTCATGGCATTTAGTTGATATGGGTATGTACCTGGCTATCGACTTGTGTTCATTGATAGTTCTCCCAGGATTAGTCAATGACATGTGTCTTTTCATCCGAGTCGTAGGATTTGGTGTTGACATGAGTGTTGTCCATAGCATAGGTTCCATATGTCGTCAACATTGTCTTCGCAACTGCGAATTGTGTTGAAAATATGCATTTGGTTTTGTTACATTATGACAATATGTTGAACATGGGGTTTTACAAACAAAATGTAATCCCTAATCCTAATCTACAAAATTCACTTGCGTTGCATATGTATTAAAAACCTATGCCTATGTAATAGTCTAACCATTGCTTTCAAATGGTTATTAAACCTAAGCCTAAGTCTAAAACCTAATGCTAAACCTACCTAATCCAATTGAACTAAAAATATAAATCTAAAACCCTCAACCTATCGTAATGCAAACCATGTATTAAAAAACATAGCTCTAAACCCTTCTCGACTATGTTAAATGTTTGAAACATTGTAAGACAATACAATTAAAACACACTATCACCTAAATCATTAGGACAACCACATCAGAGAAGGTCTCATGTGAATGGGCATTAATAGACCATCAAGGCTTTGTAACTGTAGTCCAAACCGCAAGGGTTAGCAAACCACAGTGGAAATTACAGGTCATGTGAATGTGGTATGATTAACCAGAACTGCAACCGCATTGGAGGAAGCCACCAAAGTTAACCACACAGGAGAATATGGAAACATGCAAATGGTCACCACGAGGGTAGACGGAACTACTAGGGAAGACTGCGGATGTTGCAACCTGCAGTTAGACCATGGATGGTCACACATGACCACCAACCTCCTTCACCCGGTTAGCTAACCGCATGTGGTTATGAATTTATTACAATGTTTATTTTGGGTTTTTGATAGGTTTTATCAAACAAACTAATAAAAGGACCTTGTAACCAACATCTAAGTGTCAAATTCCAATTAGACCGAAGCTAAACCTAACCAGATTGCAACCAAATTCATCCTGAATTTAGCTAAGGAAGTATTTTGGTACCTACAATCCTATAAGAGGTTGTTTCCTTCATTGATCAAGACGCGAGTAGTTTTGGTTTTTGTATGAAGATTATGGAGGTCATAGGCAGTTCTGTTTTCAGTGTAACAGAAGCATACAAAGTCAGAATTGGGAACCGTGATAAGCGTTACAAATCTGGTTCCGAGGGCTATCTAATGACGTTGATCAGAAGTTCATGTGTGCACATTTAGATTGATAAAATCTATATGTAATCGACCTCATCTGTTTCAATCCTAATAAAGCGATCACCCATCTTGAAAGTAGATTGAGAGACATAGTCCATCCGGGACGAACTCTATAATCAACTTTGTTGTCTAGTATCCCTATGTTTTTACTATTTTCAATTCTATTATGCATATTTATTATGTTTAATCAATTGTCATAAATCATTCTTCTCAAGTAGTTTTCTTCGATTTCTGTGCTTTGAGATAACCTTGAATTCATTAATGGTTAATTGATTCTACATTAGTTTAAGTCTATGATCATTTGAGATCATATAGTTTGTTATCAGAGCAAGTTGCATTTGTATAATTTTCCATTGAATGTTAACCAGGTCAAATTTTCAATGAGCAAAAGGAATCCTTGAGCAGATCGATCCAGAGATTGGAAAGCGACAAGTCATTCATAAATTGACATTGTGAGGCCCTGATGCAGGTGAAAACACTGAAACTAAGATGAGTGAAGAGCAGATTTAGCAGCATTATTGACTATGTAGAAGATGTTGGGAGAACTGAATGAAGACAAGAAGGCGAGATATGCAACTTCTTCTTCAAAGGAATCGAAGAAGGAAAAAGGTAAAGGCAAGGGTAATAAACCACCTTCACCTTCATCATCTCCATCATAATCATTATCATATTCTTCTTCTAGTGCAGAATCTGAAACGGAAAAGAAACCTAAGAAAACATTTGTTTTGAAACTTGATGTGAAATTTGAGTTACCTATATATGATGGCGAAATGAATCTTGAAAAACTAGATAATTGGAAAAAGCAGTTAGAAGTGTATTGTCACATTCAAAACATCTCTAGTGATAAAAACTAAAATTCATTCAGCTACACTTAGAATGTGGGGAACAACTTTAATCTACTGGGAAAGTAAAACTCAGATAGATGGAAAGCATAAAGGAAAAGTCACCTCTTCATGGTCTAAGTTTTTAAAAGCTGTTAGGAAACAATTCTATCCTTTAGGATACATGCATCAAGTTGTTAGTGATTGGCAATATCTAAGACAAGGTAAAGGGTAGAGTGTTCAAGATTTTACTAAGGAGTTCAGAAATAAATCATTGGCACTTGGTATTTCATTAGATACATGTGAAACTTTGTTAAAATACATTGGCAATTTACATTCATATTTTGATGAGGTGTGTGTTCAGGCCACATATATTGAGTCAGGTGGTAGACCATTCAAGTTTTCATTGTAGTCATCCAAAAAGATGGAAACCAAATATTCTAGTGACAGTAAGGAGAAGAACATTTCGAGGAAAAATAAATCAGCGGTTGTTCAAAAGGAAACGCCTACTTGTTCTCATTTCCATAAAATTAGTCATTATGAATCAAAGTGTTGGAAACATCATCCAGAACTTAAGCCCAAAAAGTTCCTTAAGGCAAAGGATGAAAATAATGCCATTGCAGTAGTCTAGCAAGATCTAGGTTTAGATTTAGGTGATGAAAGGAGGATAACCACCATGGTTAGGATAGGTAAAAATTTTGATGCTGGTTCAAGTTCGAAAACTATTGCATCTTCATCAAACATAAATCCTTCACATGAGGAGAAAAGAGTTGAATTGTTTAACATAAGGATAAATTCTAAATATACAAAGATGGATACAATGTTTGACATTGGATCACACGCGAATTTAATCTCTGAATATTTAGCTAAAAGTTTGGGTTTGGAAACACAAAATCATCCAAGATCTTACACGTTATGATGGCTAAATAAATCAATTCAAATAAAAGTCACCAAATAGTGTCGATTAAGATTTTCCATTACAGTTAATTACATTAATGAAGTGGAATTGGATGTGGTTCTTATGTACATATGTGGAGTTATCGTAGGAAGTCCTTATCTTCATGATCGTGATGCAGTGTTTTAAGGACAGAACATAAATATCACCTTAAGAAATATGGGGTTGAATTTATTGTCACAGTACATCAAAACAAAAATCACTTGAATTCAGTTAATGTTAATTAGATGATGTGATTAATAAGTTCAAACAAGAGATTTGTAATCATGTGTATGAAAGCACAACATAACAATCAACATGATGGTTGTTTAAGTTATGAGACTCAGCTTAAAGATGGTTTTTTTAAAGAGATAGAAACAATTCCAGTTCTATGTAAAACCAAACATCTTATTCATAGGCAGGAATTACAACATGAATTACAATGTGTGCCTAAATCTCCTCTTCCTAATGTCAGAATGAATCAATTTAGTTTAAGTTTGGAACTTAACAGTTGCAGGGATATAGGTGAGTATTGGGGAAAGTCAGCGTTCAATTTCTCTTGTATTGTGTAGCCATGTCATGTTTAAAAAAGTTTGGAAACCTCTTTTCAAGTGGAGAGGAAACCCATTTGTTTCCATATCCAAGCCTTTTCTAAAGCAATGTCAAAGTGTCTAAGCGAAACTTATGCATCATAGGAAAGTGCTAATCAATGGAAACATCATTTAATGAATGAAGAAAAAGTGATTCAAACAAATCAACAGCTAAATCAATACTTTCAAAGGCAAACTAAGTTGCAGCAAATTTCACCTTACATTTGGATAGGTTCATTGTAGCAAGTTCACATAGTAATCAGGAAGCAGGAAAGTATGTGTAATCAAGTAGTTGGTTTGATGTCAAGAGTATCTTTGATTGTCTCTGTTATTCCACAAAATAGATTGTTTATATATGTTGATGGTGTTAAGCAACATCCAGTAGAGACTGTTTTCAAAGATTATGAATCACTAACTCATGGTTATTCATGGAAATAAATCAATTCCCATGCTCATAAAAGGTTGTTTGCCCATCGTCGCAAGTTGTTCATAATGTAGATGGATGAAATAGGTCACTGACATGAAAAGTTCCATGGTTAGCATTATCAGGGTCATCACTGCCAAGTGATTTATCAAATGTATTGGTACATCATCAAGTCAAGGTGGAAAGGGAGGGAGTTATACCCTCATCAACTATTTGTTTAGTCAAACTTTTGTGGTCCAAAAGATTTTAAGCAGAGAGGAATGATCCAGGAGGATTCCATTGATTCAGTTGCACAGGTGTTCAAGTGTCATTGTCAGTAATTTAGGGTCATCGTCAATTCAGTTTGGTGTTGTCACCTTTGATAGTGTTGGTTATGGATCCAGTTGTTTAGGTAATGTTTATGGTTTTCATGGAATTCAGTTGATATGGGTATGTACCTAGCTGTTGACTTGTGTTCATCGATAGTTCTATCAAGATTAGTCAATGACATGTGTCTTGTCGTTCGACTCAAGGATTTTGTGTCGACGTGAGTGTCGTCCATGGCAGAGGTTTGATATGTCATCAGGGTTGTCTTCACAACTATGGATTTTGTTGACGATATGAATTTGGTTTCGTCACATTGTGACAATATGTTGAACATGGGTTTTTACAAACAAATGTAATCCCTAATCCTAGTCTACCAAACGCACTTACATTGCATATGTATTAAAAACCTATGCCTAAGCCCTAATATAACAATCACATTCAAATGGTTATCAAACCTAAGCCTATGTCTAAAACCTAATGCTAAACCTACCTATTCCAATCAAACTAAACATATAAATCTAAAACCCTAAAACTATCGCAATACAAACCATGTATTAAAAAATCTAGCTCTAAACCCTTCTCGACTATGTTAAATGTTTGAAACATTATAAAAAACAAATCAATTAAAACACACTATCACCTAAACTGTTAGCCCAAACTACATTGGGGAAGGTCACATGTGAATGGGCATTAATAGACTGTCAGGGCTTTGTAACTGCAATCCAAACCACAAGGGTTAGCAAACCGAAATGGAAATTACAGGTCATGTGAATGCGGTATGTTTAACCAAAACTACAACCACATCAAAGGCAGCTACCAGAGTTAACCGCGTGGGAGAACGTGGACACATGCAAATGGTCACTGCGAGGGTAGCCAGAACCACTGTGGAAGGCCACAAAAGTGGCAGCCTATGGTTAGACAGTGGCTGGTCACATGCAACCACCAACCTCCTCTGCCCGGTTAGCTGATCGCCTGTAGTTATGACTTTATTATAATGGTTATTTTGGGATTTTTATAAGTTTTATCAAACAAACTAACACAAGGACCTTGTAACCAACATGTAAGTGTCAAATTCCAACTAGACCAAAGCTAAACCTAACCAAGTTACAACCAAATTCATTCTGAATTTAGCCAAGGAGGTTTTTATGTACCTACAGGCATATAAGAGGCAGTTTTCCTTCATTGATCAAGAGGAGAGTATTTTTGGTTTTTGTATGCAAATTCTAGAGATCATAGGCACTTTTGTTTTCAGTGTAATAAGAGCATCCAGAGTCGGAATTAGGAACCCTAACATGCGTTGGAAATCTAGTTCAGAGCGATATCTGATGAAAGTGATCAGAAGTGACTGCGTGCACATTCAGACTGATTAAATCTCTGTGTAATTGACCTCATCTATTTCAATCGTAATAAAGAAGTTGTCCATCTTGAAAGTGGACCCAGAGACACAGTCCATCGGGGACGAACTCCATAATCAACTTTGTTGTCTGGTGTCACTATGTTTTTACTGTTTTCATGTTATGCATCTTTCTTATGATTAATCAGTTTTCGTAAAGTCTTCTTCTCAAGCAATTTTCCTTGATTTTCGTGCTTTGAGATAACCTTCAATTCATTAATGGTTAATGGATTCTACATTAGTTTAAGTCTATGATCATTTCAGATCATATGATTTTCCCAAGGTCACATGTTTGGGATGTAATTAGGGAGCCTACAGAAGCCCTAAATTCTTTGGATCATACCTCTGAAACTATCACAATAAAAGATCTAAAATTCGAATTCGAGGTCCATCAAGATGTCAACTCAAATGGGTTTTAATTTTATCTTTTGCAACATCGTATAAACAAAGTTATAGTGAAAATTCCATGATGACCTATTTGAAGCAGGAAAACCCTAGAATCAAAAGCTCTTATACCAAATTTTATGCAACCAGCTCACAAAATAGAAGAAAAGATAGATAAATGACCTCAAAATCAGCCTCTTAGAGGGGGAAACCTCCTTTAAATTACACAAATGAAAAAAAATTTGATGATTAAAATGATAAAACCTCCTTTTTATAATAGGAGTCTAAGGGGTCATAATATAATCAAGCTGACATAACAATAATAATATAAGGGCACAACAATAACAATAGTGGGCTTCTATACGGAATTATAATAACAATATGGGGATAATAGGGGCACAAAAATAATAATAATGGCTACAATGACAATATTAAAGGGGGAATCACTAGTATTATAGGGACCTAGCATGCCTAAGGTGGCCCCTGGGATTGAGCATTGAAATTTCTTGTGTAGCAATCATGTTGACTGAAATTGTGCATTGCGCAGTTCTAGTCCTCATTAGGCGTAGTTGGACTATTCTCTGCACAACTTCAGTAGCTAGTAGTTCCATGGTAGCCTGGACTATGCTTTATATAGTTCTAGCAGTTAGTCTCCCAACCTCTCCCAAATAAAATTGCGCAATTTTCCCAAGCAGTCACTCAGGTGTGTTGCATGTCAGTCCTCAAGTTGCTTTTTCTTTCCATGATAATTTCTCTATCTCCAGGTATCATAGGTGTTCAACAATCTCTTAGCAGTACATGTACAATGGCTTCCAAGAGACAAGTTTCAAAGGACATCATTGAGAGCACAATTGGAGATGTGGTCGAGCAACTATCTATGAACTTCTCCATATATGAAGATACTAAGTTTTTCATAGACAAGGAGATTAGGATCACATGGAAAGACATTGATGACATCTTTTCAGGCACCTTTGAGGAGAATTTGGAGGACCTCAGAATCTATGTCAACATACACAACTCTTGCTTGTACCGGGTTGCATACAAGTATCCCACATTTCCAAGCATAGATATGATCCAATCGATTGTCTCACATACTGATCCATAGACAATGGTATTGAGTAGTGTCGGTTGAACCAAACTTGTTATCTTTAGGGCAAAGGAATTTTAGGAGATCTATCACTTACCACAACTGGTGAATGAAATGGATGCACTACTGTTGATCACGTGTAGATATGGACAATGAGGACTAAGGGAGCCCCATTGTACTTTCCAAATATGATGAAGCCAAAGGCATTGAATTTCAAAGCATGCATCCATAGTTAGATCCGGAAGTATGAGGAACTCTCACAACCCCATCACGAACTTACCGGCTTTGCATGCATGAGTGTCCAGGAGCATGGATGCCATTGTGCACACAGATGTGATCCCATCCATTGGCACAGTCATTGAGGTGAAAGAAAAGAACCAAGTTTGACTAGAGCTAGAAATTTACTTCGAACAGTTGATGCAAATAGCTACCAACGCAGATTTGGAGATGAGTGTAGACACTATGCATAAGTATGTTGTTGGTCCAGCTACACTCAAGGCCATGATGCGCATGCTACATGACGAGTTGGATAGAGGTGCCAAATAAGTGTATCTGGATGCTACAAAGGCAAGAGTCTTCTTTCAAAAGGATGTCACCACAAAGTATACAAACACCATAGCAGGCTACCAAGCTTGGCATCAGTTTGCCACCAGTGGTCACCAAGAGAACATCCACAAGTTAGTCTTCCCAAAGATTTTTCAATCTCAATGATGTATTGTGTGGCTTACTCAAACACATTTTTGTTTCACATGGATATATGTGTAGAATGTATTGTAAACATGTTGTAAAGTGAAAGACCAACTGTTAATAGTGGAATGCAAACAATCATGTGTAAGTTGAAGAGTCATGAAGGTAGTTGAAGAGTCACAAAGGGGAGTGTCAAGCATCACACCACCCTTTGCTATATATAGAACCTCATAACTCTTTGTAGGGGCTTTTGGGAGGCAAGCTTGTAATGGGTATAACTTAGACAAAGATTGGAGTGTATTGTAACAAGTCTTGGCTTCTCCATATTGGAAAGAAAGTACATCTCTTTGAAGGAGAAGGTGACAATGATTATAAACTTACACTATTGGGGCTAGTGGCTGTCATGGTTGTATGTATGATTGGATCTTTCACTCTTTTAATATAACAAAGCCAACACATTTCATGCATCTATTGTTATTGTAGTTCGACTATTCTGGTTACTTTTACGATGTATGTAGCTGTAACTTACGCATGTATGTATGGACTATTATGTATATGTTTGTATGAACCTTATCTAAGAGTGTTGATGGTTTAACTCATCACTTTGGATTGTCTACTATTTTGATTTCCATCTTGTGATGTCTTCTAGCTCATGTGTTCACTTTCATGCTGCATACCATTACAAGCTTCTAAGGGGCACACTCCTCTCCCCTTCCATATGTTATAGCCTTTCTATGCATCTTCCCTGACTTACTGCAAGGTCACACCCTTTCTTCCAACAAGGACATCTTTCTTACCTCTGCATGCAGTCACAGTCAAGGTGATATTGTACTACATACTCCTAGGACTCCTACTCCAAATAGTCAGAGGTCTAGTTGGACTTCTTACCGGGGAGATTCCCTGACATGTTGGCAAGTCCAGTACTGCCAACATTTATGGCACTAGAAGGAAGACCAAATGACAAGTTGAGTCCTCACAATCTATTTCGAATATTTGAACATCTTTCATGGATTTTGTTATATTTCACCCTTCGAAATGTCTGTCCAATGGATATATCTTTGAAGTCAAGAGGGAGTTTTGGGATGACTTGTCACAAATCACATATGATGGTGAAGGAGAAGTAGCATGGCCTCAACAGTTAGATGACTTCCATGCACTCATGGAGAGTGCAAAAAGTCCTAATGAAATTATGGCCTATACATTCCTCACACATACACTTCATTATTACCCATTGCTATGGTGAAGTATACTGCCTCATGGCTCCATACACTCATTCAAATAGTTCAGTGATCAAATAGAATATATTTTTCACCATTTTGATCATGAAGCACTTGATAAGAAAATGTTACAATAATGAAAGGTCCAACATGAATCCGTAATGTAATTTTGGGATTTCTTATGTCCCTTATCTTTTGAATCTCCAAATAGTAAGATGAAATTCCAATATCTTATTGAAAGTTGAGTATGTCTGTATCAAATTTATCAATCCATAAGTGAAAAAAATTCTCAAACCCCTCTCAGCATACTTCGGTGATGGAGCTGCGCAATCTAAAGTGGACATAGTTTCTTTCACAAGTGACTATTCGCCTTCCTCTCATCAAACATCTCCACCTCCACAGTGTGATGTGGGAGAGTGTGCACACAAGTCTGTTCAACTATCACCTCCTCCCATCGTACCTACTCTCAACTACTGTGTAGATTTGGTTAGGAAGCCCATGGGTTGTCATATGTACTTGTTACCTCAACCTTTGTTCATACATTCTGTTGATCCTCTAGATTATATTGTCTTGTGTTCTTACATTCTGAACTCCACACTTGTTGTGAATGAGGATCAAACTATCGATGGAGTTATTGTTTCACAACCAACCTGTGCTATCATTCACGATGAGTATGACTCAAAATTTGAACATGAACCCGTAGTGAAGGATGACCTCCTTCTATCCGCGCCTCCTTCTATCTGTGCCTCCTCCGCTTTTTCCTAACATCTTTGGTGATTTTTTATCTCTAATTTTGCTTGTGAAAATTCATCCCCAGATGCATCTAATTTTGATCATTCACAGAACACACTGGATGTTAGTCCACCATTTGATAGCAGAGAGGAAAACTATTCCATTGAGAATCCACTTGATTTTGCATATACTTTTTCCGGAAATGAAAAGGGTGAGCATTTTTGCTTCTCATCAACCCCTTTGTATGATTCATCAGATCATGAGGATGTCAATGAAATCATTGATTTTTCTGATCGTAGTTGTCATGATATCTTTACTCCTATATTTGATCAAGACATTGATTCAATCACTATTGATCTTTCGAAGCCACCCATTTTTGATGATCTAACTATCGATGAATTCGAAATCCTGCTAGCTGTCGAGGTTCTTTAGCCTGAATTGATGGTTATGTCATGCCCTTGCTATCGTAATGCTAGTTTCACTTATGGTCAGGAAATTTTTGAACCACCCAAGGCTCCTCATCACTCATTTGTATGTACTAAAGATTAATCCCACACATAGATTTCTCTTCCTCCACCCGAATCACATGATCTCATCACTCATGCATTGGAGGAATCATACACTATGAGCACACTTACAAAGCATAAGTTGTT
Source organism: Pinus taeda (assembly GCA_000404065.3). Taxonomy (NCBI): domain Eukaryota; kingdom Viridiplantae; phylum Streptophyta; class Pinopsida; order Pinales; family Pinaceae; genus Pinus; species Pinus taeda. The sequence continues at coordinate 16,437 of APFE031420957.1, read as the reverse complement.
TCTCTTTCTCATGTTTTCTCCTCTTTCACAGTCAAATGAGTGTGCATGATCATCATATGCATGCAGTGTGTGACAACACCCTATTAAGTCCATGGAATTCTTGTCTTGTGCTTTAATTCTTTTCTTACTTTCTTTTCTTTCACATTTTCTTGCTTTATTGTCTTGTTTTCTTGTCACATCCATAGGTTAGTTTGCATGAAACCGTGTGCGAATCTTAAGACAAGCAGGGTAAAGTACAAGAGGACTTGTACTACTATTAACACTTGGATAAATGTTTTCGTCTCTCTTTATGAAATAACTTTTTGTCTTCAATCAGTGATACACCAATGGAAAATATTTTATATTAAGAGTGAATCTTGGTGAAAACGCAACACTTGTGATCTAACTAGTACTACCTGCTCTAGTAGGTTATTCTTTGGGTTAACCCTTGTTAGCTAAGTCTAGTAGAGTAAGGCAAGGGGGAAAAACTTAACAAGTATGTAAGAGGTATATATAGCATACTTCTATGAAGGAACAACCTCTTCTACTCTCAATAAGTCAGGATCTCTCTTCCGCCTATGAAATAAATAAGTGATCTTGTACAGTTCTTTGGAAAAAGAAAAGAAAAAATGAAAAATGAATAAGGTGAAAGAAGAAAAAGGGTTCCTGCACAGAGAGGTGATGCAACTAACTCCATCCATGTATTGACCAGGCTTGCTGGTCGTGGAGTGATGCTATTGTTCCCGCATGACTCCATCATGTTACTATTCAGGCCTACTGGTAGCGGAGCAACACAAGAGATGAAACTTAAACTCTCACATTTATATTACTTTTTCACCAACATACCCCTAATCCCTGATCGAAACAAATAAGTCGACTTGGCTTGGAATGTGTGCTGACCGATCAAGAGCATGGCAAGTGCTACATCTTTCACTCAAGCTAGTGTAGAAACCACGATGATCAACAAATCGAACCATACTTTGGAGGAGTTAGTCTTTCTTTTCATGAAACAAGGTCCATTCGGAGAGCTAGAGTTCTACCATTGTGTCACCAATGTTGTAGTGGCTACAACCACCCTTCAAAATTTTGTCTTAGCTTCGTTTCGGAGCCTCCCTACCAACCATCTTTAGCAGCATGTCTTGCACTGCCTACGTACTTATGATTTCAGTTGAGTTTATTTAGCTTAATAGATTGCGTTGACTAAATTCTTTGTCTTTAACTCACAAGCTAACCTCCCGTGACTTGGTCCCAAACTGGTTCTTGTGTTGACTTCAAAAACTATACAACATTAGAGAGAAACTAGTCTTTCTCTCTAGAATTTTGCAGTGCATCCTGGCAACCAGCACTGCTCTCCAAAATTACATTAAATAGATAGGTTTTCATCCCCAAGAAAATTGCGTAGAGCAGCCCATCACCGGGCTTGCTCTTAGAGTTTGTGCAGTTCTCGTTGGAAGCCCTAACCTCAGTCCATAAATTGCATAGAGCTTGAGGGGCAGCCAAAGCCACTCAACCTAGAAACTACAGAGAAGTCATCCCATGGTTTGCTGACCATTACATGCGCTCACAGTTTGATCAATTTCCTCCAGGAATACGCAATCTTGCCTAGCATGGATGGACAATTTTTCCTAAAAAAGGAAAAAAAAGCAAAAATGAAAGAAGCATCCCTAGATTTTAGGGATCTATTTTCAGCACTGGAGGGTTACATGCAAAATCCATTTCAAAAACCTCCCACCAGGTGTCTCTTTTCTTAAATTTGTGTCATACACGTCATAAACCTTGATCTTGTCAAAACTATTTATTCAACACCTTAGAGATCATTCTTCACTTTCGATATTGCAGCTCTAGAATTATCAATGCATCTAGGAACCTTTTGTTAGTTTCAATCAGTTCAGCTTGTCACCAGTGATCAAATATTCTCTTACAAGGTGTTGTTAGGATGTCAAGTCAATTTTTTTCATTTCAATGAGTATTCAAATAAAAATTTGGTCTCCAGTTGTTCTGTCTAGGTCACTGCTACTCCCTTCACTTACTCATGGTTCTCATCACTCATCATGGTCATTGTCTTCTTAAAGGTATCATCTCTTCATTTAAGTGTCTTGGGTCATGAAATGGTCAAATTCTTCATTTTAGGTCATGGTCTATGGTTTCACTCCATGTGTCATCATGATACCAATTTGAGTAAGCCAATTTGTGATGTAGATTTCCTCCAAGGAGATCAACTAATAGGGATTGTTTTCTTTCATGAAGAGGATAGGGCTGACATGTTTAATAATCTTGAAGAATGCACTATGTTCAAATATGATTTACACTATGAATTGGAAGAATATGAATCTGATATAGATAATATGCCAGAGATAAGAGTTTCTCATGCTTGAAGTATTTGCGACCAACACTCACGTAGCAGAAAGTCATACTTCCCTATGCCTTCCTATGGATCAACAACCAAGTATTCTTTTAGATCAAAATGAAAGGAGTACTTGTATCTTTGCCGAATTTCAAGACAAGGTAACATTTCAGATCTTTAAGGATCCTTACATTGATTTGCTGCAACCATCTGGGAAGATGAATTTACATGTATTTATGGATCATAAGCACATGTTCAATGGACACTTGGAGTGGCATAGCTTTTGTTTTATCTTCCTGCTCAAGGAAAATATGAGCAGAATTCAAATAAGTAGCCATTTGCTGGATTGGTTACATTGGAGGGATCATTATACATGATTGTATACATATCTTCAGTAGGTGAGTGGTTATCATTAGGATTTGAAGCCCAAGGTGAAGGCCCTAAGATCCGATGGTCTGCTACCATAAGTCTATGGTTTCACTCCATGTGTCATCATGATACCATAGGTCAAAATAAAAACATGTACATCATGTAATTTAGTCGGTAAAGGGAGTTAGCAACTTAGGGAAAGAAAAATAAAGATAAACGTAATGTTTTATTTCAAAAAAAAAATGTTGTAGTACACTACCTCGTCTCATCATTTCTCATAGGGATAATTTTTCTTTAAAATGTGTTTCTAACCAAATGGAGATGAAATTAATAAATGTGGAAGAGGTTTTTGTCAATAATATACCAAGGGAAAAAAATCCTCCTTCCGTTTTTACATAGGTATCATATATTGGGAGACATGCAACTTTCTTGGAGACCTATGTCAGAAAATAAAAAAATTTCAAGTTAATTTTTTGTTTTAGCCATTATTTTGTGGCACGGATTCTGATCAAATGAAAATGAATATCTAGAAAATGAGAGAGGTTATTCTTCACAATATCCTTATATATAGAAGCCTCTCTTGGGTTTCAAAAATGCACTATTGTTAGAGAGATATAGTTCCATCTTTGAGCACTATTTTTGCAGAAAAAACCCAAAATTTTGACCCAACCAAAAACACAGCGCCTCGGCGCTGCACTTTTTCCTTGGGGATCCAAATGACAAGTGGCTTAATTTTTTGGAAATCTAATTACCTCCTCCAAAAACCCATTTTATCATATTTCTGATAAAGGGCTAAAAGTTTGAGAAAAAGGAGAAAAAGGGATAAAAAATCATCATTCTACCACTCTTTCTCAGAGGGGTTGTGCTTCTAGAGACACCTTGGGCGAATGAGGCTTTCAAGGCCTTCCCATAGGTCATTTAAAAAAATTTAAGGTGTTATAGAAACCATATAGGTAAGGTTATTCGACCATTCTCTCAGATCACAATTTGGGCTTTAGGAAGGTACCTTAATGTGGGCTCAAAGTTGGTGTTGCACTCCCGCAAATTTCTGAGTTTTTATTTAAAATTTCATTGTGTAATTTTGTAGGTTTTTTGTTTGACTTGGTCAAAGTCAAAACTCATGATGTAGTTGTAGTACTTTGAGGTTAGATGGCGTAATCATGAATAAATATACATGATAGGTTGATTTTATGGTTCATCGGGCCTCATTAAGGAAAAACATACAAAACAAAGTCTAAGAGAAGAGTTTGTATTTGACCTTCTCACTCTAACTCATTGGTTGAGAGAATCTAGGAAATACTTCCACCACCTAGGAATTCAACTCCTGAAGGTGGGGAAGTTGTTTAATTGAGTCTATATGTATCATTTCTCATTTAGGGAAAGGGGTTGGAATTTTGTGGAGAAGGCTTGTATGTTTATGTTCTCTTTAGCTAATAAAGAGTAGCTGTAGCTATATTTCAGGAACTCTAGTTTAGTGAGTCTATGTTGTTTGTTTTCTCTTTCTATCAGTTTCTACTAGATAAATCATCTCTCTTTACATTATTTATCTTCTTCCTATGAATTTCCCTGCAATTATATAAACACGAATCTTGAATTTAAGCTTTGTTTATGTGGAATTCATACTTGAGTTTCCTTTCTTCTAAATCTAATGAATTCATGCTTTGACATGCTCATTAGTTTGTTTTAAGCTCACAAATCTATACTACATTGGCAAACACTCTAGTTGCACCATAACACATTGATATCGAGCTCCTATTTATACTTGTCTCTACATACTTGAAGCCTATACCTAATTACCTACTCTGAACCCTAGTCCAACAAACCTAAAAAAACTAAATTCACAAGAACTCAAAACAAACTTATATATCTAGCCTAAAACCTATCTTTTTGCATATATTCATTGACAAATCCTTTGATAGATCCCTCTCTAACTTAGTAGGGCTAGATACCGAGCTTAAAGTGGTTTGAGGTTACCCCTTTTAATCTCCTCCTCAATCTAGGAAATTGTAGGGGATAACACCTTCGACACACTCATTGCAACTTTTTCTGGGTAAGTCTGCTTTTCATGTCTTTTGTTGCTTTTCTATCGCTTTTCATATTTTGATTTGTGTGAATGTTGTTTTATTGGTTTTATTGAATGCTTTCTATTGCTTGAATGCATGTTAGCTTGCAAAGGTGTTGTTTCTAGTTTTTCATTGCATTTCCTTGTTGTCACAAGCATGATATGCTTTATGTACTAAGGATCGTCTTTGCCGCAACTTGCTTCACACACTTCATTTTTTTCCCTTTTTAGTGAATAATGAACTAAGTGTAATCAAATGAATTTTCATTCACTCATGTCTCCACCAACTTTGCACATGCTTTCAGTCCTTACTGATTTTCAGTCGCCCATCGACAAGTCGAGCTGCCTTGGCCCTAATCATGCCTTGCTTGGCTTGAACTGCGCATTTTTGGGATGGAAAGCCTTAGTTTTCTCCTAGGAATTGTGCAATGCATACCTGATACTGGCCTCCCAAGCTATGGTCTATGTAGTTTTGAGAGGTAGCTCCTCAGTTGGCCCCAAGTATTGCATAGTGCAATTTCCCCAGTAGCAATCATGCTGACTGAAACTGCACATTGCACAATTCTAGTCCTCAACATTACAAGTTGGAATATGTTATGCATAGTTTCAGTAGTCAATCTACTCACTAACATCCTATACTGTTCTCTGTACAATTCCAACAGTCAGTCTCCCAGCCTCTCCCAGATAAAACTGTAGAATTTTCCCAAGGAGTCACCAAAGTATGTTGTATGTCAGTCCTCAAGTTTATTTTGGTTTTCAACTAATATTTTTCTTTCCATGATAATTTCTCTATCTCCACGTATCATAATTTTTCATTGGTCTCTTATAATTATAGATACAATGGCTTCTAAGAGAGCAAGGTCAAAGGACACCATTGAGAGAACAACTAGAGATGTGGTCGAGCAAGTGTCTATGAGATTTCCCATCTATGAAGATACTAAGATGTTCATAGACAAGGAGATCAAGATCATATGGAAATACATAAATGAATTCTTTTCAGGCACCTTTGAGGAGAATCTAGATGGCCACAAAATATATGTCAACATACACAAGTATGGCTTGTAGCAAGTTGCATGCAGGTATCTCACATTTCAATGCATAGACATGATAGACTGGATTGTCTTGCATACTGATCCAAAGACAATGGTACTGAGAAGTGTTAGTGGACCAAAATTTCTACCTTTAGGGCAAAAGAATTTCATGAAATGTATCATTTTCCATAGCCGATGAACAAAATGGATGCAAGCTTCACCAATCCCAGCAACAATGCGAACTCAAGAGACATCTTGAAGAGATGGGTAAGAGAGTTGTCTAAGTTGAGGATGACACCCAACCAAATATACAAGACAAAGACACTGTGAAAGGATTATTTGTTCTTGGTCATCTTCGCATGCCGCTTATACGACCATGAGAGTACAGAAACCTTCCCGTAGAGTTTGTTGATTATGTTGGATCAACTAGTGAACGGAGGAAGACCTTTCAACTAGTCTGACATGTTTTTTCTCTAGTTCAAGGGGTAAGTAAAACATTCCCATCATCCACCCAAGAGTGAGTAGGCAAATCTATTCATGTCCACCTACATGCTTGATGCACTCTATACCCGTCAACTATTCCCAGGCTTGCACTGGGCATGGACACCTTCAGAAAACTCTATGCATATCTATTGCAAGTTGTTCTTTGAGTGCAGTTTCTGTGGATTTATACTACAACTATCAAACCACTTTGTCACCCTGACGTATAGCATGATCTTTAAGAAGGATCTTCCTTGCATGTCATAGGAAATGATAGAGGCATCTATTAACATAGAAGATTGGTATGCCTCACCCCTTGGCACCTTCATCTGGATGTATAGTGATCAGAAGACTCTGTATGTGTTACTGAAGTTTGACATGGATAAGCTGGTCATGCAAGAGGCTGAATACCACATCTTGACAACATTTTTAGCTAGATTGCACAGGAAGAAGAACGTCCCTTGGCCCTCTCTTACTTTGCATATTGGGTTGTATGAGACTTAGAGCCTCAAGCATGCTCAAGTCAAGGCAGAGAATTCAAGAGATTCACCTTGGCACCAAAAGTTTTAATCCATATGGCCTGTACTACATATTGAAGGACCATTGTGTGAGAGTGTATCATCCTTGGATCGAAATGGCATGTGATTAGCGTAAGGAAAACCCATGTAGAATTGTTAGCAGCGCACAAGGCAGCAACACTTGACAGGGAAACCACTATAGTAGCAGCAGAGAGAAACAAACGTATGCTGGACAAAGGAAAAAGGAAGATTGCTGATAGTGCAGAGGCGAAGAAAAGCTACAAGTTCAAGGAAGATCCACTTGTAGAAAGAGAAGCTTTGGATATTGAGGTAAAGAGGTGAAAACACAACAAAAGGATTTTGCAAAGATAGAGGGAGAAGAAGACACTGGAGGAGGCAAAGAAGAAGTTGTAGGAGGTGTAGCAACAACTAAGGAAAGAACAAGAGTTTTACAGAAGGTAGAAGGAAGTGTAGTAGGAACATGAATAGCAGGAAGTGAAATGCGCATACATTGAGGACACTACACAGATACATGTTAATGAATCAAAATAGCTGGCAGCTAGCAAACAGGGTGAGCAGTCGCAAGTGTAGGACTTTTCTCAGGAGAGTGAACATATATTATAATAGATGGACACAAATTTGGTTTAGTCAGAGCAAGATTAGGATACACATCTCATGCCCAAGGACCGAGTGGTCACTCCACAAGCTTCTCTAGATCTGGAAGTAGAGCAAGTCCTATGTCATCAAGAAGATACTAAAATCCTTGAGGACAATCTGGAAGTAGATGTGCACAACATATCCTTTAACGAGTCACAACAAAGGGTTGTGTAATCGCGTAGAGTTTCCACCCTGGATGTACATGCATCTCTTGCACAATTTCGAGAACAAGTGATCATGTTCAATGTGCAGAGACATCCAACTGCATTGGACGATGGTACAAAGGCATATGCCGAAGCCACTAAATCAAGTGTGATATTCTTGATATCTTAGAATGATCACATGGCTAAGGAATTGAAAGCAACCAATTAGACAGGAGAGAAAGCTACAACATCCACCAAAGTAGAGTGGAAGAAAGTGATACTTGATGAAGTATTGTCTCCCAAGAAAGTCATGCGGAATTTGTACTTCAAGTTCATCACCATGCATAAGTTTGTTGTCCACCTTAAAGGTTGGAAACAACCCTGTGCTAGGAGTGTCGCACCTTGATGTAAATACGCACTATTTTCAATCACATGTAGATATCGACAATGAGGTACAAGAGAACCCCATTGTACTTGCCAAAGATGATGAAGCTAAAGGCAGTGGAGTTGAAGGAATGCATCCAGAGTCAAATCTAGAACTATGAGGAACTCTCACAGCTCATCACCAACTTACACGCTTCACATGAATGAGTGTCTAGGAGCATGGATTTCATTGTTCACACGCATGCGATTCCATCCACTGGCACACATTCTCATTGAGGTGAAAGAAAAGAACCAATTTTGACTAGCGATAGACATGTACTTCGAACAATTGATGTGCATAGCCACTAGCACAAATTTGGAGATGAGTGTAGACAATATGCATACGTATATTTCTAGTCCAGCTAGACTCGAGACCATGATGCACATGCTACATGATGAGTTGGAAAAAGGTGTTAGAACAGTGTATCTAGATGCTATGAAGGCAAGAGTGCAGTTTCAGAAGGATGTCACCATCGAGTATAAAAACACCACAGAAGACTACCAATCTTGGCATCATTTCGCCATGAGTGATCAATAAGAGGATGTCGATGAGTTAGTCTTGCCACAACTATCTGAGTCTTAGTGATGTCTTGTATGACTTACTCAAACCCGTTTTTGTCTCACATGGCTACATGTGCAGAATGTATTGTAAACATGTTGTAAAGTGAAATACCAAGTGTCAATAGTCGAATGTAAATAGTCATGCGTAAATTGAAGAGTCATGAGGGTAATGGAAGAGTCATAATGGGGAATGTTAAGGGTCACCCCACCCCTTTCTATATATAGAACCCCATAACTCATTGTAGGAGAATTTTGGAGCCAAGCTTCTAATAGGTATAACTTAGAGAAAGCTTGGAGTGTACTGTAAGAATTCTTGGCTTCTCTATATAGGAGAGCAAGTACATCTTTTTGGAGGAGCAGGCAAAAGTGACTGTAACGTTCCAGTATTGGGGCTGGTGGTTGTCATCATTGTATGTATGATTGGATCTTTCACTCCTTTAATATAACAGATCCAACATGTTTCATGCATCTATTTTTATTATAGTTCGACTATTCTCATTACTCTAACAATGTATGTAGTTGTAACTTATGCATGTATGTATGGACTATTCTTTATTTGTTTGTATGAATCTTATCGAAGCATGTTGTTGGTTTAACTCATCACTTTGGATTGTCGACTATTCTACTTTCCATGTTGTGATGTCTTCCATATCATGTGTTCACTTTCAAGCTATGTACTTTTACTAGCTTCTAATGGGTGCACTCCTCTACCCATTTGTTTCTTATAGCCTTTCTATACAACTTCCTTGACTTGTTGCAAGGTCACACCCTTGCTTCTAACAAGGACATCTTTCTTACCTTTGTGCGCAATCACAGTGAAGGTGATACCATGCTACCCACTGCTGGGAGTCCTAATTCAAATAGTCAGAGGTATAGTTGGACTTCTTACAAGAGAGATCCCCTCATATGTTGGCGGGTCTAGTACCATCACAATTTCTAGCACTAGAAGGAGGGTCAAATGATAAGCCGAGTCCTCACAATATATATTGAATCTTAAAACATCTATCATGGAATTTTTTATAGTTCACCCTCCGGAAGGTCTATCTAATGGATATATCTTTGAATTCAAGGCGGAGTTCTAGGATGACTTGTCACAAATCACATATCATGGTGAAGGCGAAGTAGCATGGCCTGAGCACTTAGATGACTTCCATGCACTCATGGAGAATGCGAAAAGTCCTAATGAAACTATGGCCTATATATTTCTCACACACAGAATTCACAACTACCCATTACTCTGGTGTAGTATACTGCCTCATGGCTCCATGCACTCATTAAAATAGTTCAGTGATCAAATAGAATCTTTTTCTCACCATTTTGATCATGAAGCAGTTGATAAGAAAATGTTACAACAATGGAAGGCCATGAATGAATCTATAATGGAATTTTGGGATCACTTTTGTCCCCTATCTTTTGAAACTCCAAAAAGTACGATGAAGTTCCAATATCTTATCGAAAGATTTGATTATGCTTGTATCAAATCAATTAATCCAAGAGAGAGAAAAAAGCTTAAACCCCTTTCAGCATACTTTGGTGACGTAGCTACGCAATCTGAAGTGGACATAGTTGCTGTCACAAGTGACTGTTTGCCTTCCTCTCATCAAACATCTCCACCCTTCCAATCTGATGTGGGAGAGTGTGCACACAAGTTTTTTCAACTATCAACTCTCGCTACCCCACTTATCTCAACTTCTATGCATATTTGGTTGGGAAACCCATGAGTTGTCACATGCACTTGTTACCTGAACCTTCATTCCCACATTTTGCTGATAATATAGATTTTATTGTCCCGTGTTCTTCTGTTCCACACTCAACACTTGTTGTTAATGAGGATTAAACTATTGATGGAGTTGATGTTGCACAACCAACTTGCGTTGTCATTCATGATGAGTATCACTCAGAATTTGAACATGAACCCGTGGTGAAGGATGAGCTCCTTCTGTTTGCACCTCCTCAGTTTTTCTGACGTCTTTGGTGAATATGTTACCTCTTATTTTCCTTGTGAAAAGTCATCCCCTAATGCATCTACTTACAATCATTAGAAGAACACCCCGGATGTCCTTCCACCATTTGACACTAGAGAGGAAAAATATTTCATTCAGAATCCACTCGATTTTGCATCTAATTTTTTTGGAAATGTAGAGGGTGAACATTCTTGCTTCTCATCTACCCCTTTGTATGATTCATCAGATCATGAGGATGTCGATGAACTCATTGATTTTTCTGATCATTTTTTCATGATCTATTTACTCCTATATTTGATCATGATGTTGATTCTATTGTTTTTGATCTTTCCAAGCCACCCATTTATCATGATCTATCTGTCAATGAAGTGAAAAACCCCGCTGGTTGTAGAGGCACTTCAACCCGAGCTGATGGTTATATCAGGCCATCGTTGTCGTAACATTAGTTTTACTTCCGGTCAGGAAATTTTCAAACAACCCAAGGCTCCTCATCACTCTTCTATATGCACTAAATATCAATCCCATACATAGATTTCACTTCCTCCACCTGAATCACATGATCCCATCATTCATGCATTGGAGGAATCATGCACTGCGAGCACACTTGCAAAGCATAAGTTATTTTTCTTTCTCATGTTTTTTCCTCTATCACATTCAAAAGAGTGTGCATGCTTATCATCTACATGCAGTGTGTCAGAGCACCCCTTTTAAGTCCGCAGAATGCTTGTGTTGTGCTTTCATTCTTTTTGTTTTTGTGGATGTGTTTAAACTTAGAGTGTGTTGGTCTTCATTGTTATATATTTAATTTTTGCTGGTTCGCATGACTATCCTTTTCACGAATGATACATTCAACAACATGGGTCAACCAATGCGCTGGTGGCTGAACTACAAATATCACTTCCTGAGATCAGGTCCATTCACCGTTAGGTTAGGAGTAGGAGTAGTGTTTGCTTTGTGTATGTTTTTCTTGCATGCATGTTTTCCTTCTTATTTTATTTGTTTGTTTTCTTGCTTTCTTTTCTTACATTATTTTTTTCGAATTTTCTTCTTCTCTTTGCTTTATTGTCTTGTTTCCTTGTTACGTCCGTAGATTTGTTCGCATGAAAATGCGTGTCACTCTTAAGACAAGCAGGGTAAAGTACAAGAGGACTTGTACTACTATTAACACTTAGAAATCTGTTGTCCTCTCTCTTTATGAAAGAAATTGCTGTCTTCATTCAATGATACACCATAGGAAAATACGTTATATTCAGAGTGAATCTTGGTGAAAACACCACACTTGTGCTCTAACTAGTACTATTTACTCTAGTCGGCTATTCTTTGGGTTAACCCTTGTCATCTCAATCAAATAAAGTAAGGCGGGGGTCGAAAAACTTAAAAAGTATGTCAAAAGTATATATATAACATACTTCTCTAAAGGAACAACCTCTTCTTCTCTCAATCAGTTGGGATATCTCTTCCGCCTCTAAAATAAATGAGTGCCTACACACAGTTCTCTAGAAAAAAAAATGAAAAATGAATAAAGTAAGAGAATATAAAGGGTTCCTACATAGAGAGGTGATGCAACTAACTCTATCAGGATACTAACAGGGCTTGTTGGTCACGGAGCAATGCTTGTGTTACTACATGACTCCATCACGGTACTGTTCAGGCTTATTGGTAGTGGAGCAACACTAGAAATGAAACTTAAACTCTAACAACTATATTACTTATGCACCAATATACCCCTCATCCCCAATCAAAACAACTAAGTTGACTTTTCTTCGAATGTGTGCTAACCGATCAAGAGCATGGTAGGTGCTACATCTTTCACTCAAGCTAGTGTGGAAACCACAATGATCAACAAATCGAGCAATACTTCTGGAGGAGTTAGACTTTCTTTTCATGAAACAAGCTCCATTCAGAGAGCTAGAGTTCTACCAGTGTGTCGTCAACGTTGTAGCGGCTACAACCACCCTCTAAAATTTTGTCTTACCTTCATTTTGGTGCCTCCCTACCAACCATCCTTAACAACATGTCTTGCAATGTGTAGGTACTTATGATTTCAGTTGAGTTTCTTTGTCTTAACACCTTGTGTTGACTATATTGTTTGTCTTTAACTGACAAGCTAATCTCTTGTGACTTGGTCTCAAACTAGTTCTTGTGTTGACCTGGAAAATTGCACAGAACTGGAGAACAACCATCCTTACTCTCTGGAATTTCGCAGTGCATCCTAGCAGTAGCACTGCTCTCTAGAATTTCTTTGAGAAGATAGGTTTCCTTCCCCAAGAAAACTATGTAGAGAAGCCCATCACTGGGCTTTCTCTCAAAATTTGTGTAGTTATGGTGGGAAAGCCTCACTTTAGTCTAGAAACTCTATAGAGCTTAAGGGGCAGCTAGAGGCACTCAACCCAGAAACTGTGTAGAAGTCATCCCATGGTTTGCTAAACTTTGTATGTGCTCACAAGTTGACCAGTTCCATCTAGGACTGCACAATATTGCCTTGTATGCATGTGCAGGTTTTCTCAAAAAAGTAAAAAAGGCAAAAAAGAAAAAAACATCCCTAGATTTTAGGGATCTATTTTTAGCATTTGCGGGTTACATGAAAAATCTGTTTCAGAAACCTCCCGCTAAGTATCACTTTTTCCTAAATTTTTGGCATATGCATCATAGACCTAGATCTTATCAGAACTATCTATTCCACACCTCAGATCTCATTCTTCACTTTCGATCTTGGATCTCTAGCATTCCCAGTTCATCTAGGAATGTTCGGCACACTCACTGCAACTTTTTCTGGGTAAGTCTGTTTTTCTTGTCTTTTTCTTCTTTTCTGTTGCTTTTTGTATTTTGGTTTGTGTGAATGATTTTTTCTTAGTTTTATTGAATGCTTGTTGTTTCAATGCATGTTAGCTTGTAGAGGTATTGTTTCTAGTTATGCATTGCATTTCCTTCTTGTCGCATGCATGATATTGTTTTTGTACTAACGGTCACCATTGCCACAACTCACTTCACACACTTCATTGTTTTCCATTTTTACTGAATCCTGCACTGACTATAATCACATTCATTTCATTCACCCATGCCTGCACCAACTTTTCACATGCTTTTACTCCTTACTGGTTTTCAGTCGCCCGTCGACAGGACTGAACTGCCTTGGCCTGGCTTACACCCAGGAACTATGTAGAGTCTGCCTGACAATGGACTCCCAATATATGGTCTAAATAGTTTTGAGAGGAAGTGCCTCAGATGGCCACAAGGATTATACAATGCAATTTCCCCAGTAGCAGTCATGCTAACTAAAACTGCACATTACGCAATTCCAATCCTCAGCATGCCAAGTTCGACTATCCTATGCATAGTTTCAATAGTTAATCAACTTACTAACAACCTAGACTGTGCTATGAGTAGTTCCAGCAGTCAGTCTCCAAGCCTCTCCTAGAGAAAATTGTAGTTTTTCCCAAGAAGTCACCCAGATATGTTGCATGCCAGTCCTCAATTTTCTTTTGGTTTTCAACTAATATTTTTCTTTCCATTATCATTTCTCTCTCTCCAGGTATCACATGTGTTCATTAGTCTCTTAGTAGTATAGGTACAATGGCTTTCAAGAGAGCAGGGTCAAAGGACACAATTAAGAGAACAACTGGAGAAGTGGTCGAGCAAGTGTATATAAGATTTCCCATCTATGAAGATACTAAGATGTTCATAGACAGGGAGATCAAGATTGTATGGAAAGACATCAACGAAATCTTTTGAGGCACCTTTGAGGAGAATCTAGAGGACCACAAAATCTATGTCAACATACACAAGTTTGGCTTGTATCAAGTTGCATCTTAGGTATATTTCATTTCAATGTGTAGACATGATCCACTAGATTGTATCGCATACTGAACCAAAGAAATTTGTACTGAGCAATGTTAGTGGAAAGAAACTTTCTACCTTTAGGGTAGAGAACTTTCAGGAGATGTATCACTTTCCGTAGCCAGTGAACAAAATGGATGCAAGCACAATGCAAACTCAAGAGACATCTTGAAGTGCTACGTAGGAGAGTCATCTAAGTTTAGGATGACACCCAACTAGGTATATAAGAAAAAGACACTGCAGAAGACTTATTAGTTCTTTTTCATCTTCGCATGCCACTTATACGAACATGAAAGTACAGAGACCTTCCCACGGAGTTTGATGATTGCGTTGGATCATCTAGCGAACAAAGGAATACCTTTCGACTGGCCGAACATGTTGGCTATCAAACTAACGGGGCATGTAACAAATGTCTGACATCCACCCAAGGTTTAGCAAGCAAAGCTATTCATATCTGCCTACATGCTTGATGCAGTCTGTTTCCATCAATAGTTCCTTGGCTTGGGGTTGGCATGGACACCTTCAGAACACTTTGTGCACATCTATTGCAATTTGTTCTCTAAGTGAAATTTCTATGGAATTATACTACAATTGTTAGACCAATTCGGCATCCCGGTGTACAAGATGATATTTAAGCAAGATCTTCTTTGCATGTCACAGGAAACGATGGAGGCATTGGTTAACATAAGAAATTGGTACGCCTCACCACTTGGCAGCTTCATCTAGATGTAGAGTGCGTAGAAGGCTTCACATGTGTTACTAAATTTTTCAATGGATAAGCTCGTCATGCGAGAGGTTAAATACCACATCTTGACAGGGTTGTTGGTAAGACTATGCAAGAAGAAGAAGGCACCTTGGCCCCTCTTCCTTTGCAGATCGGGTTGCATGAGATCCAAAGTCTCAAGCATGCTAAGGCCAAGATAGAGTAATTCAATAGATTGACCTTTGACACCAAAATTTTTAATCCATATCACCCGCACTGTGTAGTGAAAGACCATTGTACGAGAGTATATCATCCTTGGATCAACAGGGCATGTCATTGGCCTAAGGAGGACCCATGGAGATAGTGCTATAAATCCTTAAGTCTCGATGAAAGAGTCAGAGTGGTTGTAGAATGGTTACCAGTGCACAAGGCAACAACACTTGATAGCGCAACAACTATAGCAGCAATAGAGAGTAGCAAACCTACTCCGGACAAAGGAAAAAGGAAGATTGTCAATAGCAAAAAGCAAGAGAAAAGATACACATTCAAGGAAGATCCACTTGTAGAAAGAGAAGCTTTAGATATTGAAGTAAAGAGGCAAAAAATGCAACAAAACTATTGCACAAAGACAGAGGGAGAAGCAGAGACTGGAGGAGGCAGAGAAGAAGTTGTAGGTTTTAACCCCATACAAAAATTACTTGTATACGAATTCTAAAACATAGAAAAATAAACAATGCGAGAGCATAACGCATAAAACACATATACACATAGATTTTCCCTTCGACCCCAAAACCAAGACAACCAGCTTAATTTTTCATTATGTTCCTTTCAATGTTATAATACATATTTAGACATGCCAAAGCATCCAATACCATGGACCGAAAACCATCACATCGAATACCATGGACTGAAAACCATCGCCTCCAAAAACATGTGCGAAAATCATGGAGACAACCATAGGTGGGTCTACCCAACCTAACATAAGGTCCAAAACAAAAATTTTCCGGGGCGCTGCCCCGACCCCATAAAGTAGGGTTACGAGTATGCCTCAAACCCCCTGTGGTACCCCCTCGCTACATAATTGGTGCCATAAAGGGGGGCTCCGGCCCCCTTCTGACCCCCGGGTCAACTACGTGGGCTAGTCGTGGAAGGAATATAACACAACCCAAAATTCTCCCACTTGTTATTTTCTTTCCATATGGGGCCACAAGAGATCTTAGTCATTTTTCCACCCCTGAAATGCCCATTGTCTCTCTACACCAAGAGAACTTCTCAGAGCTCACAAATTTTGTCAATGCATCTGCAGTATTCTTCAAAGTGTCCACCTTTACCAGCAAGACCTTTTTGTCTTCTATCATATCCCTCA
>APFE031420952.1:373405-412605 GCA_000404065.3 Pinus taeda | reverse complement strand
GGCATGACCAAAAATTCATAATGACCCTCATGAGTTCTAAATGTTGTTTTTGGAATGCCTTCAGTCTTCATTCTGATTTGATGATATCCTAAACGAAGAACCAACTTGTTGAGGTAAATTGATCCATGCAATTCATCCAGTAATTCATCAATGACAGGAATGGGAAATTTATCTTTAATAGTGAGCTTGTTGAGCTCCCTATAATCCAGACACATGCACCATGATCCATCCTTCTTGTGCACCAATATTATTAGAGCAGAGAAAAACTTTGACTCGGTTGAATTATACCAGCCTCTAGCATTTTTGCAACCATACGTTCAATTTCACTCTTTTGGGCATAGGGATATCTGTACGGCCTGATTTTTGGAGAACTTCCTGGAATCAGATGAATAGCATGATCATGATCACGAATAGGTGGGAGACCTTTGGGAGTCTCAAATACCTTGGAATGATCATCCAAGAATTTTTGGAGATCTGGAGAAATAGATGATTCCAATGTGGAAACATCTAGCAAACATAGTTGTGCAATTACACCTTTTTGTTCCTCTTTTAGAAGCTTTGTCATACTATTAGAGCTAATTATCTTTCCCGGTTTCCTTGCAATACCTCTTAAGTCAAATTCCTTTCCTTCCATAGAAAATTTCATGAAAATTTCTTGAAAATTAAAAGCTATTGTACCCAAGGATTGTAGCCATTGGATTCCTAATAGAACATCAACACCTCCCATTGGAATGGAAATCATTGGGCTAGTCAATACATATTCTCCCATGGATAGTTTGATATTATGGCACTTTCTAGAGCAATTTATTGTTCCTCCATTTGCAACCATCACTTGACACTCTGGTGCTGGATATAAGCAGCAATTCAATTCTTTTGCTACCTTACAATGAATCAATTGTGTGTACTTCCTGAATCAATCAACACTATTACCTTTTTCTTCTTGATTTGTCCTTCTATCTTGATGGTTTGAGGAGTGGTAGTTCCTACCAATGCATTACAAGATATGGTCGGGTTCATTTGTTCTTCATCTAGGCTTTGTTCCTCGAGTATATCCTCTTCTTTTGACCTTTCTTGCTCCTTTTCTTCTTCCTCTTCACAATCTATGTAGAATAATTTCTTCTCAGCACACTTATGATCTTTAGTGTATTTTCTATCTCAACTGTAACAAAGCCCTTTTGCTCTTTTTTCTTCCAATTGTTGTGGTGTCAACCTTATAGGTTGTGGAAGACTAGGGGCAACAACACTTCCGTCTTTAAAGTTGTGAGTGGTATGCTTCCTGGTTGCCATAATTTTGCTTTCCATTTTTCTTGCTAACATGAATGCCTTCTCTAATGAATCCGGTTTCCAAAGGCGAACATCATGTTGGATATTATCTTTTAAAGACCCTATAAACACATCAATCCTATGCTCCTCTTGAATATCTTTTACCCTTATGTTCAATTTTTGGAACTCCTCAATGTGCTCCATTATTGGACCCTTTTGTTTGAGACTTATCAATTGGCTAAAAAAAGTGTTGCTTTTTGTATCCTCATAATGTGCCATCAATTCTTCAGTAAAAATTTGCCAAGTGATAAATTGTTTACGAAAGAAAAGCCATTGATACCATACAAACTGATTTGGTTCCAAATATAAAGTTGCCATACGTACCTTTTGTGTGTTTTGCACATTATTGAGATTGAAAAATTGCTCCATCTCTAATATCCATGTTGCGGGATCCTTGCCATCAAACTTCCTCATATCGATTTTTGGAATATGGTGTGCCTTCAATCCAACATTAGAGTCTATGAAATCATGATTAACATTTCCTTTGTTCACATCATGAGTTTCCTTTACTCCCCTTTCAACATTAGTAAGTATTTCTTATAGACAATCTGTCAAATCTACCTTCAAATCTATCTTCAAATCGTCAATCTTGGCTTCCATGCCCTTTATCTTAGATTCCACGCCATTTATCTTAACTTCTGTTAGCTTTTATGAGAGTGAAATTTGTTGCTCTTGGTCTTGTAATTTTGATATATCATGTAGCATTTCTTCCTCTTCTTCATGAGTCATGCTAGAGATTTCAGATTGCTTACTAGGTGTTTGCATTTTCTTTCCTTGGGGCATCAGTTACCAATACTAATGCTCTATTATGCCCTTTGAATTCGTTCAAAATAAATTTTCAAACCAAGCTTAAGCAAAAATTTAAAAAAATCTACACACCTTTTTTCACTTTGTAGGAGCTCGATATTGCCTCTGATGTATCTCTGTAATTTCGAATCATCCAGTTCTAAAATTGTGACCAGCGGTAGCCCTTTGTGTCCTATTTCCAATGCCACCAGTCTAACCCCAATTGGATTCTCCAATAAAGAGTTATACCAAATCTCCCACAATGACCTGATTATAGACTAATTCAATAGAGCAAAATTGTATGGCGTGCCACATGTCCCTGTTTCGACTTTTGGCTCTGAAAAATATATACAAGAAACTACAGTTTGTCCTCTTTCTGTACCTTCTTACAAAATTTTAATCCAATGCTCAGAGAGAAAGTTATGATTATTTTCCCCAGGTCACCGGTTTGGAATGTAATTCAGGAGTCTGCAAAAAGACTAACTTCCTCAGATCATATCTCCACAAATATAGCACAAAAGGCTCTGAAATTTGGATCCAAGGTTCAGTGCAAGTTTTTCTGAAATGGGGTTTTTTTTTTTGCTTCTGAAACATCGCAGAACAAAAGTTATAGTGAAAATTCCACGATGACCTATTTGGAGCAGCGAAACCCTAGAATCCAAAACTCTGGTACCAAATGTTATGAAACCAGCTCAAGAAAAAGATAGAAAAGATAGATCAACGCCTTAAAATTCAGCCTCTTCGAGGGGGCAACCTCATTTACATTACATAAATGAACAATTCTTCAATGATTCAAATGAAAAGACCTCCTTTCTATATATAGGAGTCTAAGGAGTCACAATATAACCCTGTCGACCTAACAATAATAATATAAAGCCACAAAAATAAAAATAGAGTGATTCTATGGGGCACAGTAACAACAATATGGGGACAATAGGGGCACAACAATATTAATAAGGGGTACAACTACAATAGTAATGGGGTAATCACTAGTATTATAGGGACCCAACACACGCTTTGACCCCGGTTCAACTAGTCCCCATGACCCCTGCCACTACTTCAGTTCCATCAAAACCTCAATAGGAACCAGCTTCTGTTGCAAAAGCATATGGTCAGGGGGCAAAGCTAAAAGGAAATATTCAAAGAAAAAGGCTCCCCAAGCTCCTCCAATCCCTAAGGCCCCAAATCTAACACACCTGCATGCTTTGTGTGATGTTGTTGGGCACGTCACCAACAATTTTCCTGAACTTCCTCAACTTAAGTCATTGGTTCATGAAGCATTCATTGAGTCGAATATTTTGGAAGTCCATGTTAACATACTAGTGCCCCCTAAGAAACTCAAAACGCTTCACACAAACCACCCTTGTGCCCTTTTTTATCTTCATGGTCACTATTCCCATTGTTTCCCTCGTCTCGATGAGTTTCGTGATTTCCTTGGGGAAATTCATGATTACGAGGCCACTGATAGTGGAACCTATACTCCTCTACCTATGGATTCTGGTACCACCATCCAACCAGAATAAGGAAAATCTAGCCCTTCTATTGTGATCCCTCCCCCAAATGTTGAGATGATAAACACCACAAGACCCATTCTTTACATGTCATTATCCTTGGGTTCCTCACCAGCGAACCTTCCTAAGGTTGTTGTGCACATTTCTATTGAACCTTTTTCGATAGAAATCGAGGTACTGCAGCTCGACCTACATATCCTGTGGGTTTCACTGTTGCTATGTCTACATACAACATATTTCACACTCAGTACCATATACATGTGATAGAAATATAAAATGCACCATAAAACATAACAACTGAACACTTACCATTTGGTCCCCATGCTCGCACGGGCGAAAGTGGCAAGTCAGGATCCCCCTTATAGTTCATCCTACTATAAGGGTAGTCATCAATGTAAAGGGGCATCTGATCCTAGTGTGCGAAAAACTCGGGTCGAAACACCCGTCTGACGCCCCCTCCTCCTCCTCTCCACTGTAGCTACCCCCAATGGCACATCCAAGGCTCCTGTGGGCCCCCATTTCCGATTTGTACATGAGGACAGATAGTGGGTATCTTCTCAAAGTAGAACACACATAGTACTATACCAAAAGCGCAGTCATGATTCACTTGCCTCTTGGAAAGAATCAATTGTCGTTTCACTGACGACAGCATCATCTGGGCCCACACATAGTAGGTCCCAACCAAAACACTCTCAACTCACATCATCTACCCTCTAGTGATGTGGTGGAATGCCTGGCTACCCAAGACTCATAACACAACTATGAAAATAGCTTATGACCTTAGCCTCTCTAGATCAACAAACGAGATAGTCTTTCCCCTGACACAAACACCACATCGACAATGGCGCTCCACCAACTCAGTAATGTTCCTCCCATGAGGTAACACCAGATGAATATCCCCCACCACTTCGAGAGGAGGAAGTCCAGTCAAGAAGTAAATATCAAATAATGTGAGCTTCATCTTGTGCCCCTGCACGACAATGACCTCTTAGTCTGGATCCCAATAGCTCACAATTCTTGATAGCAAGGGCTCACCTACCATCATCTGTGGGTTCTATACCAACTTGAGAACCCCATAATGAGTCAATGCCCCTTGAACTACATGATCCCCTTGGATCTCTGAACGAAGAGTATCCAAGTCTCATTCATGCCAATTGATTTTCAACTCTATCATATTTGCAAAACACCACATGTCTTGTCAGTTTAGAAAAGAAAACAATTAGCTATATTGATCAACCTATAGCCTCCACCAAGCTAGCATACCAACACTTCCTCCAGCGACAAATCACATTTTTCAGCCTAGAAAGTGCAAGATCGTAGGTTTCCAGCTATTTCCTGCAAGTGAGATCACATTTCTGGACCCAGAAAGTGCGATCCAACTGTGAGCAAGGGAAAGGTTCCCTCAAGGAGCTGTTAGGTGCCAAACATCCATAAATAAATCGATGAAATTGAAGAGATGAGTAAGGCCACCTACCTGAAAGTTGTAGACCCTGATTCCAATGGTCGGTTTGTCTACTACGATCTCCAAAAGATTTAGGGCCTTTTCCTCCTCTCCACATTCACCACAACTCACTTAGAAAATGAATCCAAATTGGAGGGAAAACATCCTTTCATAGAAAAATCCACAACTTCGTTGTTGCCCATTGTGCTAGGTCGTAGATTAGTTTGATGAACTATCAACACTATTGGAAATCTCTCACCAAGCTCTATAATGGGCATTCCTCAGTTTTTTATGATTTGACACTTCGCCCGAAAACCATTTTTCCAAGAAAGGTCACTTCATTGCCTCTCAAAACCAAATTTTTCCATAAAGCGACACCTGTACTTTGAGGTCCACCTCCCCTTAATACTTTTCATACCATATGTCATTTTTTGTCATGAGTAACCATCATTTACTCATGTTTTCATGGTCCCCATCGGGCCTAGTCTATGTGGCAGCGTCATTGAGTCACCCTTGTTCAGAGCATCCACGATGAGACACCCTTGCATCCTTGGAGCCTATTTCATGTCACGGTATTCCATCCATATTTTCATATCATTCATCCTATGTTGCCCATTTTTGCCTCTCGTCATACTGTCTGCATCCCCTCCGAAGTTGAGTCAGTTGCTTCCAGGTCAACCATGCACTTTATGCTCTAACAAGGGTAGTCGTCTGTTTGTCCCTCTGTCCCACTTTTCCCCATTATCCCTGGTGTGAGTCCATCAGTCACATTACTATTTTCCTTCGTGCTTTAGTTGAGGATCCTCATTTCCTCATCTATCGTGAGCCTTATTATGTCGACATCAACTCATTTATTCCAGAAGAACGACCTAGAGGGTGGTGTATCTCAATTCCAACTTCCATTCTTGTTCAACGCCTTGTATCAAGAAGAGGGTCTCATTATTTCCCTTTGACTTGGTCATTTCATGTTCGCGATCCATACACTTGATGGTCCAGTGATGCAACAAATTATACCAGTGATTCCTGGGTGTGCGTGAGGTGTTCCAGACCTCATCACGGGGTGGCCCTTCAGGTAGCCCCCTGCATGTCTAGATGATTCATTCAGTTTTGTAGGGCCCTTCCTTGTTCAGCAGGGATTCTCTTGTTGTTCTACCCTCCCTCCCACCCATTTTATTGAGGGAAGGGTCATTATATCTCATGTACTCAGATATTATTGTATTCAGTCTTGGCTCATGTTTTCACTAGGTGCATGATGTATATGAGACACATTGTATTACTTTCTGGCTCTGTTATGCCAGCATGTCATGTACCATTCAACATGTACTTCATTGTTCAGTTTCATGTTTATGGGCAAACAATTATTTTTGTACGAAGTTATCTCAGCTGGTATGGGTATGCCTCCCCCACCTCATTGAATTTTGGTACCACAAACATAAAATGAGACTTTAATTAGTCTCGCCCCCTCTATCCATATCCTCTCTCAAATTCGGCTCCATTGGTCTCTCTCTCTCTCTCCTTGACTCCCCTCTGTTGTCTAAGTGATTGTGTCTTTACAATGTACTTTGGTCATATGTTTTTCTCCTAACACTCGTACGTTGGGGGGAAATCTATTATCACCAAAAAAATTATCATCTAGCCTCATTTACTAGATGGATCAAAGTACACCATGTAAAGCCAATTTTACCCTAGCAAAATTTCTTTCCCAATGAGAAATTACCTAATAAACCACCTTTATTAATTAATTTATAGTTAAACCCATGAAGAATAATTATATAAATCACTATTTATTTCATTTTCTTCTAGGAATAATTAATTAAACAATTGTTTTATTATTATTCCTTGTCAAATTTGACCCAATCATGAAAAATAAATAGACAAATCATTATTTATCTTATTTTTCTCTAAGAATAATTAATTAATCACTAATTAATTATTATTCTTTGTTAAATTTGACTAAATCCATTAGGAATAATTAAATAAATCCTTATTTTTTTTATTATTCCTTAACTAATTCCTTGAGATGATAAATAAATCATTTATTTATTTATTATTTCTAAATAGAAGTTTAAATATTTTTTCCTTCATAAACAAATATAATAAGATATTCCAAGTGGTTATTTCAAGAATGGGATCAATAATATTTTTTTATTGCTCATTATTCGAGGATAAGTCAATATTTTGTAATAAATAGGAGGGCTTTCCATTCATTAAACACTTTTGATTATTTTCATTGTTGCACTCACTGTTGTAACTATGATTATTTTCATTGTCACACACCATTTTTTTGTTGGGTTTATGCATTATAGAGGAGAGAGACTCTACATAAGCTGAAGACGTTTGAGGATAGCTAAGAACCCATCCCATAGAGTGGGATTGGTAACATTTAACTTTTCTCTTCATAGGTGTTATTATAAAATTATTCTTTACATGTTTCGTTTTCATTGGATGATTGGGGTTGTAAGAACTTTGGCATAAATCACATGAAGAAAGACCTTTGTCGATGCATTTCAAACCAACTAGTGTGGTTCATCGTTAGGCCAAGTTGAAGAAACAGATCGAGCTATGCATGTTAAATAGTCTAAGCAGAGCCCCCAATGGCTATCTTGACCAACGGCTAATTTTGACTTTGGGACCAGAGTCAAAAAGTCATTTTTATAATATAGTTATATTCGGTGACCATTCCTTTAAAATATATAAAAACATTTATATATAAAATAATTTATAGGGCTAATGTAATAGTAGTTAAAAGGTTTAATAATTAAATTATAAGTTATAAAAAATTATTATAATAACAATATACATAGGTATTTTTTTAGGTTAATAGTTAGTTAAAATTAGAACGAGAAAATAAGTTGAATAAATAAATAAATAAATAAAATATATATAAATATAAATAAAAAAATAGGAAAAAATAAAATATATGAATGTAGCTAGTAAGTAAAAGTTAGTTGAAAAGCCCAAAATTAATAAAAAATAAATAAAAAATAAAAGGGAAAAAAAAATAAAAATAAATAAGTAAATAAAATAAATAAAAATACATAATATATAAAACTATAATAAAGAACATAGCTAATAAAGGTAAAAGTTAGTTTAAAAAATTAAAAAAAATAAAAGTAAAAATAAAGTAAATGAATAATTAGATTAAAATAAATAAATAAAAGAATAAAAAATTATAAAAATATAAAAATAAAAAATAAGATAAAAATTTAAAATTAAAATAAAAATTAATAAATTAAAATAGAAATAAGAAAAATAAAATAAATAATAAAAATATAAAACTAAAACTAGGAAATATAATTAAGAACATGGCTAGCAAAGTAAAAGTTAGTTGAAAAAATTCAAATAATTAAAAAAAAATAAAAGAGGAACAAATAATATAAATAAAAATACATAAATATATACAAATATATAATAGAGAACAACTAATAAAGTAAAGTTAGTTGAAAAATTAAACAAAAATAAATAAAAATAAAAGTAAAAATAAAATAAATGAACACTAAAACAGGGTGCTCCATCCATCAGAGGATCAGCGAACATGCAGCTGACCTAAGACATGGGAGAACCAAGTCTTCAACGTGAGTAGAGCATGTGGAAAGGACCAAGCATCAGGTTTGTATAGAGGAGGCCAATGTTGTTGCCAAAGTTGCTCAATTTCATCATCGTAAATTCAGGGAAGATATTCAGATTGAAGGCCTAACAATCTCAATGGAGATGATGGCTGAAAAATCAGTAGTTGTTGGATCCCTTCCCTATCGTCTTAGTCTTTCTCCTCCCCCTCCCCCTCCCCCATGTTATCTTTTTGCTAGCTTTCTGTGTTCTCCCTGGAGCCTTCCTTCCTCCTAGGGTTTATCCGTTTTGCTCTATGGTTTTTATTCGTCTTTTTCCTGTCCCTCTCCTTTTTATTTTTTGTGTCATTCTTGATATATATATATTATATATAATCTAGTGTATATATATATATTTTCCAGGTATATTATTTATTATATTTTTTTTCTAATTATTATATTTTATTTTTACTTTTATTATTTAATTTTTCATCAACGTTACCTTTATTAGCTTTGTCTCTTATAATATTTTTGTAATTATGTGTTTTATTATTTTATTTTTCCCTCTTTATTTTTTTATTTTTATTTATTATTAATTTTATTTTTTCACTAACTTTTACATTACTTGCCATGCTCTTAATTATATTACCTAGTTTAGTGTTATATTTATTATTATTTTATTTTTCTTACTTTTATTTTAATTTATATTATTATTATTTTTTCTAATTATCATTTAATTTAATTACTTCATTTTTATTTAATTTTTAAACTAAACTTTTACCTTTATTAGCTATTTCTTTATTATTTTATATATTTAGTATTTTTATTACTTTATTTTATTTTATTTTTATTTATTTATTATTTATTTCTCTTTTACTTTTATTTATTTTTTTATTATTTTGGCTTTTCAACTAACTTTACCTTTACAGCTCGTTCATTATTTATTTTTTCCTATTTTATTTATATTTTATTTTATTTATTTATTTTTTTAACTTATTTTCTCGTTCTAATTCTAACTAACTATTATCCTAAAAAAATACCCTATGTATATTGTTATTATAATATTTCTTATAACTTATAATTTTAATTATTAAACCTTTTAACTAACTATTAACATTAGCACCATATTAAATTATTTTATTTATATAAATGCTTTTATATATTTTAAAGGAATGGTCACCGAATATAACTATATTCTAAAAATGACTTTTTGACTCTGGTCCCAAACTCAAAATTAGCCGTTGGTCAAGATAGCCCTTGGGGGCTCTGCTGAGACTATTTAACATGCATAGCTGGATCTGTTTCTTCAACTTATCCTGACGATGAACCACACTAGTTGGTTTGAAACGCGTCAACAAAGGTCTTTCTTCATGTGATTTACACCGAAGTTCTTCTTACAACTATTATGGATCACAGAAGCCTCAATTCAATAAATGATTGGGGTTATTACTCTTTCTTTCACTGTTTAACTATGATCGTAGCATAGATCAGAATTTTGGCAGATTTTGTTTCTATCAATAGTTGTAGATCTACAATGTTTAGCAACCATTTCTATTGTTGAGATTTTTTGTCATACACAATCTTAAGTGGCTTATTTTTGTACATCATCGAGAAGAAAACACTACAACAAGTACTTCTCACATGTGTGCATTCATCCACCTATTTATCTTTGCATCCCTGAAACAATACTTCCTTTTGACGCCACCACCTAATATGAGTTTCCATTATAATGGATATGCTTCCACTATAGGTGATCAAGATGGTCACCTTTTCCTACTGTGATTGCAATCTTCTTGATAGAAGTTTCCTCTTATGCCCTCGATTGGCTTCATAGTTATTGATTATTTTCCCAAATCACACTCATTAATTATCCTCCATATTTTTTTGTTTGTTAAGTCCCTTACCACAATTTTCCATCAACCATAACTTAAGTGAAGTGATTCAGAACCCTCTTATTAGTGCTCTTTATGCCACTTATCTAATCACATTGTCCTCTTCAGTGATTAATCTTGTATACGTGCACCCCCAACACTGCGCACTGCCCTATCTACCTTTTCATTTTGTGTAGTGATCCACTCCTCTAGAGCTTAATACCAAACAAATAATCTTAGCCTAACCTCTTTTCCTTCTAAATCTCCTCCTGACTTCAATCTACCTTATTTATATACAACTGGTAGAATGGATCTATTCATCCTCTATCTAAGGTGCACAGGAGCCTAGTTGTTTCTATAGAGTTTCAAGCTACTCCCATTTACGAATCCTTCACATGATGTGCCATCTAGATTCCCCAGCTACACTTCACCGCCATCAGTCACATGCGGAATAATATATGGTTTCATCCAGTGCATTGAGAATTTTCCTAGATGCTTCAGGAACCTGGTATCACATAACAACACTAGTTCTCCCTCCTAGAAGGTTTTATGCTTCATCATCTAGACATGCCATGCCTTTGATCTGGATTTAAATAGGAACGCAACAAATTACAGAGATAGCCATAAAGACAGAGATGCAGCAGAAATAATACTTCGTTTTATTGATGTAAAATATTGAAATATGCTTACAAACAGAAATGGAAATAAAACAAGTGAATATCATAGTAGAAGCCACTGCTAAAATCCTCTTTGAACGAGTGTGGGTACACTTTCAGATCCCACGATCTATCATCTCAGATCGGGACAGCAGGTTCCTCAGTATATTTTCGTCCAGTCTTTGGTCGATGCTAAACACTAAACTCACTAAGTCCACAACCTTCCATCCTCAAACCGATGGCCAGAAAGAGGTTGTCAATAGGATGATCATACACATTTTGTGCATGTACAACTCAAAATTTCCACGCACATGGGACAAGATCCTCCTCTATGTGCAGCACAACTACAACCAGGCTCTCCATAGCTCGACTGGCCACATCCCTTTTCAAGTGGGCTTGGGATTCTAGCCACTATGTCCCATTGATGTGGCCATGCCATTTGCAACTACTCATGCAGATTCGGCTCATGTCAAGTCTGAAACAGATAAGGCAAACAACTTCATTGATCACATCCAACATATTCGCTAGCAGATCCATGATATTCTAGAGAAATCAAATGCCAAGTACAAGTAGCGATATGAACAACATCGGGTGCCACACAAGTTTCAGGTGGGCAACAAAGTCTAGTTGCTTTTGCAAAAGGAACGCCTTACCGGAGCCTATCAGAAACTCAGACCACTCTGATATGGTCCTTACACAATTACCAAGGTTGTGGGAGACAATGCATTTGAGCTCAGCATTCCCCCATTACTTGGCCTACAACCAGTGTTCAATGTGGATCGCCTTCGGCCATACTTTCCACCATTACTTGACACATCCGACATTGCACAATAGCTCACACCCATAGATTTAAATCCAAATTGCATGGAACAAGCTACAACTAATCGAATCATGGACACACAAATCAAGCACACTCGCCAGCAGAATATCCATCTGTATCGAGTTGTCAAAGCAAGCCAACTCCTTCATCAGGGCAAGTGGTTCACTAGGGACCAAGTTCAGCAGAAGTTTCCTCATCTCATGGAGGAACTCAACGCAATGGGGACCATTGCTTCCTAAGGGGGCATGAATGATCTAGGTAGATATTGGTGGCCACCCACCAATTCCACTTGAACCCCCACCATTGCTTCTTTCAGTTTTTCAGTTTCCTGAATTGTAGCACAATTTACTATTTTTAGCAGTTTTTCAGGTCCTAAGCTTCCGGAGCCATTTTGAGGCCCTAAATGATGTATTTTTGGAAATCTACCGCCAACAATATTTCTTATAAAATCATATTTTTCATCATAGTCCTTGCATATATCTTTACAATGGGTTATCATGTGCATCAAACAGAGATAATATGACCAAGTCATGACCCCGGGAAGTTGGCTGTCCAACTCACCCCAACGGGGCCCATAAACTCTTAGTGTTACATCTCCTCGAGTTAGGGTTTTGG
The DNA here is from genome assembly GCA_000404065.3 of Pinus taeda. Lineage (NCBI taxonomy): Eukaryota > Viridiplantae > Streptophyta > Pinopsida > Pinales > Pinaceae > Pinus > Pinus taeda. The sequence continues at coordinate 400,037 of APFE031420952.1, read as the reverse complement.
TTTTGGTGCTACAATTAAGGAAATTGAAAAAATGAAAGAAGCAATGCTAGGTGTCCAAGTGGAATTGGTGGGTGGCCACCAATATCCACCTGGATCAACCTTATCTCAAGTCTTTTACACGTCTTAGTGGAAAATCACTAATGCTCGATCTTCTTCCGACTGTAGTAAGTCCTATCATTTCCTCTCAAAATCTTCATATTCTATTATCTTCGTAGCTACTATAATATGCTAGCTAGGCACCAAAAACTCCATCGGCATGATAACTTCCATCCCATACACCAATGAGAATGGTGTTTGTCCAGTACAATAGGCCCATAAAAATGCAAGGATTCTCAGGTCCTAATCATCATGTTGCACATTACATACCTTAGTGAGTGTAGTTTCCAACATTTTTTTAAAATATTTCATCATACCATCGGCTTGGGGATGATAGAGCATACTTCTCTAATGGCACATCTCAAATTCTTCCATTAGTGATACTATGGTCTTATTTAAAAAATGTGTCCTCTGTTTGCTCATTAAAATTATTGGGCACCCAAACCTGGTTAGAACCTAGTAAGACTAAAACCACGTAATAGTCTCTGCACTACAATGTTTCACTAGTGTCACTTCAACCCACCTAGTTAAATAATATGTAGTGGTAATAATGTACGACACACCAATAATTCTCGTCGATGGATCAATTGGTCCAATAAAGTGAATAACACACTTTTTAATGATTGCAAAATGATTTGGGGGTTTAGGGGCATCTCATCTCATCGAGATGGTCTTCTTATCCTTTGGAGTACGTTGCAAGTCCTACAATATTCCTTAGCATCAACATGTATAGTGGGCCACTATAGTCCATTACGTAAAATATTTTGCATTGTATCTTTACTTGCGTAGTGACCCCTTACAACTTCTACATGCACTTACGCTAGTATAAATGGTTTCCAATGCTCCATGACACAACACTTAAAGGCTCCATCAACTCCTAATTTATTCAAATCTTGTATAATCAATTGAAAGTTTTTTTCTTTGACCACAAGAAGCTTCTTTTGTGCTACTATATAACCTTCTAGAATCACTCGGTATTAAAAAATTATGCAATTTCGACAAAATAATAATCTATCATAGTTGTTGTGAAAAACTACACATCAGGCAATTTGTTCTCCAAATTCTACCCCTCTTGGCCTAAATTCATATGAGAGAGGTGATCAAGCCCTAAATTCAATCTTCCTAGTTTAACTGCTATCTGGAAGTCATACTCCTAAAAATATAACTATTTGTAGATCCCCCCCCCCAACACAAGCTTCTTAACTAGGTAATTTAAGGCAGAATGGTCTGTATATAAATTGAATTTGTTTCCCAACAAATAATGTATAAAATTTTGGATGGTGTACACCATTGCTATCCCTTCCCTTTTTGTGACAGTGTAATTCTACTCCACTGTCGATAGCTTGTGACTAGTAAAGGAAATGGGGTGATCAACCTCTGCTTCTCTAGGCTAAGCCAAGATTGCTTCTAATGTAATTGATGAAGCATTAATGTGTATGTGGAACTACTTAATCCAGTCTGGGAAGACTAAAGTAGGTGTCGAAACCATATTCTCTTTCAAAGTCTCCAAAGCTTGTTTTGACTCGTCAGTCCACTGAAATTCTACCCCTTCTTCAACAACAATTCCATGGGCATAGTGATATTGGCATATCCCTATATGAACTTTCGATAGTTTCATATATGGCCCAAGGTGGAACGTAACTATTGAACTATAGTAGGTGGTGATAGATCCACAATGATGAAAATCTTGGTTAGGTCTATAGGTAAGCCATGTTCATATACTACGCGCCTCTTTAGATAAGTCCTAGGAAATTATATGCCTAAATATTTCTCTCCTAGAACCCTAGAGCTGGTCCCAAACCTAACTTTTAATATTCCTTTACATTGTCACCATTCTGTGACTTTCTCCTTATACATATCGCACTACCTGACTAGTGTAGCATGCAATGTAACATTTAATGAAGAAATCCTTTGACACTCTTGTATACATTGAAATATATACTTTCATATCTACTTGTGATATTCCATCGAAGCGGGGTGGATTATGCACCTTAGTCACTATCCAATGCACCAACCTTATTACATGTGCACGTATCCTGGCGCTGACTTGGTGCAACCAATTCTGTGAATTCTCTAAAGCTTCTTTTTAGTCAAAGGCACGAGATCTAGTGCTATGCCATATTAACACTTTTTTAGTTATCATATTTACATAGTCATCCCGTCGAGCTGTGACATTATAAATATTATCCAAATTCTTTTGACTAATCTCATCTTTCACATGATCGACATATAGATCCCCTTCACATGGATCAAGTGGTGTAATCAATCGAATATCATATGTCTTCTCTTTAAATTGATAATTACCTACTTATCAAAGGCCCAGTCAATCCCTGAAAGAGTCAGATAGGGATTCGTATCATCCATGATTTCGATCACCTTGAAATTTACAGTGCTCGATACCGCATCAATGTCCAATAGGAAAAATACCATTTTGATTGGCCACTCTGAGCTAAATTGACGACCAAGTCAGCTTGGGTTCCCCCGTCATTTCCCATGTGGTTTCCAATAGAATATTTACATACCATCCTAGGTATAAAATAATGTTGTCCATATCATACTCACTAATTTGTGCATATAACTAAATTTTTTTACTAGTTCTCTTCCTACAAGAAGCTTGATTCACAACCCTTAGTGAAGCTCATGAAATAGCCTCCTCATTTCCACTAGTGCATTATTCTACCACCTGTCTAAAATTCTCCAAGACATGAGGATCTCTTACTAATTCCAGACAACATTAAAATAGACTCTAAACTGGATCTACAATGGTTCTTTTCTCTCTACCTATAGTAGCATCAAATATCTCTAACATCGTTGATTCATGCCTAGCTTCTAGCTTATCCCATTCCTCTGCAACTATTTCTCACCAGGCCTCCTTATATGTGAGGTTTTCTCTGATTGGGTCAAACTTTAGAGGGCTTTCAAGATGTCTCCTCACCTACTGGGGCTATGACATCTGGGGTCTCGCAACATGGAATCTGATTATGACACGTCCTCATGTTATCACACATACCCATTGTTGAGTCTTGCATGGCTTGATGAGTATCATATGTACATTGGGACCCATATTTTCTTGCCACTTAGTGATCATATGGGGGAAATTAACTGTTAGATGGTCTAAATATCTACAACAAATACAAGTGAAATAGGGATTGGTGCAATCTTGAGGGAAGTCTCCCTACTTCCCACAAATATAATAGATTATGGTGCTCTTTCCTTAACTAAATAATCCTCTTTCTCTATCTGGTCCTCTAGATCCTCTATCCCCCATTCCTCACCCTCATCCTTGTTGGTTGCATTGTCCATTTTGATTATACCCAAACTAGTTAAATCCATTTGACATGACTTCTATCCCTTCAGGTCCTTGCACTCAAAATGCGTCAAGGGTGTACTCATGCATCAACTCCAGTGTGTGGTAACAATGAATATTGTGCCCCACTGATTTGAAGAAGTCGTAGAATAAAGTATGGGATGTGGGCTCATGTTTTTTGCATCATCAGCCAATTAGACTATATATGGCCCCATAACGTGAAGATTGCACACCACATTCCTTTACCTTGCGCAAGTGAATTTGTTGCACCAGTCGCCACACAATCAATCAACAATCTACATTCATTTGTACAGTGACCCTTTGTTCGATAGATGCTACACTATACTTCCTCCAGCTTCTCTTTCTCCTTCATCAGTTCTTAGAGTTTGGAAGCTACTACAACCAACTGGGACTACATCCATGCCATAACATTGTTCTCTCCTTCACCTGCTAGTGAGGTTTCTAATTTCAATGCCAACTCCAAAGCTTTTAACTACATACCAATCCTCTACTTTGTCAAGGGTATTATGATGTGTGGTAGTAGTCCTACAATAAACCATTCCTTGTGCTGGATGTATATAATTTCCAACATCAACCTATCCTTCAATACTTTAAAATGTTGATTGAAGTCCCATAACAATTCTCATGGATTTTGCTTGATCTCCTTGATTTATATAATACATTGAGACTCTAACTTAGGCCTTTGAAATTATATAATTAGTGCTTGTTTAATCTCGACCAGGGTCCTCTTATTAGATGGAGCCATGCTTTTGAACTTCATGTACTAGGTTAGTGCAAAATCTCTAAACATGGTTTCTAGCTGTGAAATATTTGTGGCCTCGTCTTGGACCTGCTTAGTCATCTAGATGATCTCACATAACAAAAAATGATGTTCTGGGTCTTCGGTCCTGACACCATGAAACATGGGCTTCCTCAAATCTACACCTTCCAGGGTATTGTACGTAGTACTTGTTGGGAACAGATCCCCTGGGGTCAATTTTGGGGTTAAAAGCCCAAGTTTGGGGGCTAAAGGCCCAAGTTTTGTGTAAAGAATGTAAAGTCTCCACATTTTGTGGCAGTGGAGCATGAATATGTAAGCAATCAAAAAGGGTTTCTGCCCTTAGTTTAGATAGTTGTGTTGGCTTGATGAAGTCTGCCCTTGGTCCACTGACCATGGGATTCTATAAAAAGGGAGTCTTAGAAGAGTCTAAGGGAGCAAAGTCAAAAGTTTTTGGTAGAGTTCCGAGTAATTTTATGGATTTGTGAGGGCTAAGAGCGAAGAGTCTTAGCATAGGAAGAGGCTCTACAGCTAAGTGTGCCGAGGCCTAAGTTAGAATCCCACAGCTGTGTGTGCGGACCCCCTGCAGCTGTGTGCGTAGGGTAGTCAAAGTTTGTACTGGAAATATAGATTATCAATAAAGAGAAGTATTCTGGAATTATATGTGTATCCATTATTTTACTTCTGTTATGAATGCTGCGATTATATTATGTTGAATACTGGGGTTATGAATTAATGCTATATTAATGCACAAATGTATGTAATTTACTTTGTCATATGAATGAATATATGCTTATGCAAAGATAACTGTAATGCATGTTAAAGTTAACCGTACTCAAGAAAATCTGAGTAAATACAAAAGTAAAAATAATTAGAGAAGTGCGTAAATGCCTGATCTATCCATTTAGGGTCCACAAAGGATGATCAAAGACTTTTACGGAGGCTTCAAGGACAAATAAGAGAAGTACTTTGATAAGCCCTAAGGGGCTTATCAGTCTACGAGAAGGGAGGTTAGGGCATATAACTAACATCACAACCATCTCAAGGTGTGGAAATTGGTTCTCGCATCCTCCCATATTTCTTTGGGTAAGACTTTAGTCCGCGCTCCGCGAATTATGCCAAAAGGGCCAATAGTGTAGGGATTTGCTTGGCTACTTAACGCTGAACTTGGGTCAGGGCCACTCAAGCCAACAAATAGTTCCGTTTTCAGGATTGAGATCTACATAATGAGATGTGTGATGTCACATCATTGGAATCCAACTGAGAAAGAGATCGAAGACTGGTTGGATAGAAAGATCCATGAATTCGCGACACAAGAAAATAGGAATTTGTGATTGAAAAAAGAATAATGGTTGGACACATATCTTTACACAGAGATACATGAAATATTCTTCTGTTCCTTCCCGTTTTAATTATACCAGTGGGTCGCGAAGTTGGTAGATGGCCAAGGGAGGTGGAGGCTTGACAGTCTGATTTTCTAGACCCCAAATTTAGTGCAGAAATTAGAAGCCTCTAAAGATAAGATCATGTGCATTGTTGATTATTGGCTCGATCGTATCATAGGAGGGCTTATGACAGAGTTTGTGGTCGATACTTCCATTAGTTACAGCGAAGTAGATCGCCACTTCTTCAAAGGTACATGAGCTAAGTATTCGAAATGATTAAATACTTAGATTAAGATGCTCTTGTGTGAAAAGCAGGTTATGTAGTTGCCTTGATGTTTGGGGCTATGTGAAGTGGAAGAAGTTTCAAAGATGGAGGAAGAAAACGACCTGAATAGAGCCTGCTAATTGGACCTCCTTTGAGTGATGACAAGGGAGCAACACAGGCTTCTTCACAGAGCACTATTCAGTTAATAAGACATGGATTCCCATGAATACATCATCCCCCCACACTACCTCCATCTTCACCTCCACTGCATACCCCCTCACCCACACCACTGCCATCCCCACCACCGTTCAACATGGTGAACTTCGTAAAGCTACCTGTGTTCAAGGGTGTAGGAAATGAAGATCCGGACTAGTTTTGGTTCATTTCAAAGGTTGTATGGGAATCTCAGGGTATCACATACGATTAAGAAAAGAAAGCAACATTGGTTAGTGCTTTGCATGACTGTTCACTCACATGGTACATTAAGTATTGCACTGATAATCCGACATCCACATTGGTAGATATCTAGACTACACTGAATAAGGAATTTAGTAGACCTAAGTTTGAGGCACAATCAATTGTGGGATTCAAAGAGATCATGATGAAGCCCAGTGAGATGCCCTGGGATTTGGACTAGAGATTGAAGTGTACGATTCGTGAGGCTAACATGAATCTGACTGATGGGCAGCACTGCAAAAGGTTTTTGGCCTCATTCTTGCCTCATCTAAGGGATGCGCTATCACAACAGAATACTGGGACCTAGGTGGAAGCTCTCGAAATCACGATGAGATTCCATGAGACACCGATGTAAGATGTTAATCTGGTGGTTCAGAAAATTCATGTGTAGTTGCAAAACCTTTGCCTTAAAATGAAAATTCTGAAAAAGATAGAACAAATCAGTCAGAGGCATACGAAGAAGTGTGGTGCCTAAACTGAAAAAGCTAGGGGCATGATAAAGATCACTGTCCAATTTTCGCAAATTATGTTGCAGCACAGGGACCAATGCCTCTGAGGCTAGAAGCTATAGTAGGGCCAAGTACAAGGCCTGCACTATGGTGTGCTACCTATCAGGTAGCTGGGAAACACGAGACAGCCAATTGCCATTTACTGCAAAAATTCGTACAGAAACGGCAACAACTCTTCTGTAACTTCTGTCAATCTATGGGTCATGATGAGAGGAATTGCTGGAGTTACGAATTAATGATGGATAGGACACCTACATACAGGGTGCAGGAAGAAATGCGGTCTCGAAACCAAGGCGCTAGAGGAGTGCGGACGAGGCCGAGGTGGAGGAGGACCTGATAGAGGTCAAGGGTAGGTTATTTTTTACAATTCTGGAGGACCAGGACGCTACGCGCAAGACTTCCTAAACCCAACACAATTGTCATACCGCTATTATACTCAATTTGAGCATGAAACAAAGGATTGCCCTATATTGTTAGCTAAGATACACAAGAAGGGGGTGTAGCGTCAGCAACTGACTCAGAACCTACAGATGATTAGGGCTGAGCCTCGCAAGGAAGACCCTAAGGTAAATATTGTGCTGTGGAGTGGAGCAAAAATGGGTGAGGATAAGAGGAAGTAGCTTGAAGAAGGTGAGTGGGTCCGCAAAGCACCAAAAAAGGAGACCGGGTTTGATTTGGAAAACGAAAAAGAAACATTTATGGAGGCGAGGAAAAGTTTTGTTGAGGCCTTTACCTCAAGTATTCAAGAGAAGCTAACGGAAGAAAGGGACCCATCCATGATTTCCACGTTCTTAGAGACCTGCATGAAACTACTACGTGATAGCAAGGTGGTGAAGGGACTGTAGGAGCTAATCAATAGGTGCGCTAGTAAGGAAAATGCTACTGACAAACTACATGTAGTTAGAAAGATTGGTCAGCATAAGACAAGAACTGGATGTGAGATGAGACTCACTGCACGTATAGGAGAATACAAATGGACCAAGTTATCTTGGACCTAGGGTCCGATGCAAACGTTTTACCGAAACATACATGGGAAAGAATGGGGAGACCTATGCTATAGTGGTCTCCAATTTAGTTAAGAATGGTGAATCAACAGAAAATCATCCCAATCGGGGGGTTGAAGGGGGTAATAGTTGATATCAAAGGCGCGAGTGCACTAGCTGATTTTGAAGTGATAGAGATTGTGGATGATAGCAATCCCTACCCCGCGTTCCTTGGGATCGATTGGGCCACTGATATGAATGGGGTAATCAATCTGAAGAAGTGAAATATGATATTTGAGAATAAATCACACCGCATAGTGGTGCCACTGGACCCTGTGGAATGACTACGCTATATTGAACCAGTCTGCGATTACGAAGGTGATGATGATTTGGACCATATTTACAAAATAACAGCACGAGATCAAGATTGGCTGAATCTGATAGTAGATGGACATATTTCGTGGGACCTCGAAAGTTCCTATACATCAAATTTAGATGTAGAACTAGAGCACTGGTAGAATCGACTGCATGAAGTATCTACATTGAGCTGTAATATGATGACCAAGTCGTTGCGCTGTGTATCATCAGAGGTAAGAAATCTGCCTTACTATGATCGGTTAACTGATGTTGATCACTTTTTGGATGCATTTGAAAGGGAATTTCCATAGAAGCATCAATTCCAAGCATTGGATTGGGTGTTGCGCTCTATGCCCACAATGTGGCGGGGTATGCACAAAGATAGTTTTGATGATTAGTGCGAATAGGAGGATGATGAGGGTACACTTTGATCATCCGAAGGTGCAATTAACATAAAATTATGATGGATGAAATGATCCATGTGACCGTTTGGCCAAATGGATTGAAGTGTACAGAGCAAACCCTCAACCAAAGTGGGTCCATATGTTTTGTCATACCTTGCATGTTATACCAATGAATTGGTACTTGGAGATGGAACTCCGCCATGGCATCGAAGAATGGGATATTTTATGACGTTTAGTTTTGAGTATGGATTTTAATATATCAATGAAGGATTGCAAGAGGTTAAGACATCAATTTTCAGAATACCACGGGATCCTCTAGATTTGATTCAACCTGATTGGACTACTCAGCTAAGACATGCGCTATAGTGTTACAATGTAACGGCGGAAGAAGAAGACAAAGACCCAAGAAAGATTAGTATTCTAGAGACTAAAGGTCACCTCGAAGTTGAAGGACCACAACTAGAGAAACCTGACATAACCGAGCCACTCAAGACCAGACAAGTGAACATTGGCACAGAGGCGGAGATGAAGTTTGCAAATATTGGGGACTAATAGGACGGTGTGACAGTAGATAAGGTCGCTGAACTACTCCGCGAATATTAGGATATGTTTCCCACGAAGTTTTCAGATATGAAAGGGATAATAGGGGACTTGGGTGTCATGAAGATCACCCTAAAACCAAACACAAAACCTATGAAGCAAAGACCTTACCGCCTCAATTCGTAGTAAAAAGAAAGGGTCCGCTTAGAGTTAGATAAGATGCTCGTGGTAGGTACTATTGAACTAGTGGAAGAATCTGATTGATTGAGCCCAATAGTAGTTCAGAAAAAGAAGTAGAAGGAAGAAATAAGGATATGCGTAGACCTCAGGAAGTTGAATGATGCCTGCATGCATGATCCCTTCCCAACCCCATTCACCGATGAGGTCCTGGATAAGATTGGTGGCTGAGAAGCATATTCGTTCACTGATGGGTTCTCTGGGTACCATCAGATCAAGATCGTGCCGGAGGATAGAAGATGACCTTCACAACTAAACAAGGATGCTTCCAGTGGACGGTGATGCCTTTTTGGCTAAAGAACACATCAATTATCTTTCCATGCATAGTCATCATGGCACTCAAGGATTTCATTCACAAATTTCTGGAGGTATACTTTGACAATTGGACAGTGTTTGGACTGGTAAAGCATCATGTGGCGAGTCTGCACTTGATGCTAGATACATGCCGGAGGTACCAGATCATGCTCAATCTAAAGAAATGTTTTTTTAAATGTCCCTTTTGGGATCTTGTTGGGTCATCTAATATGCAGACAAGGCTTGATGGTAGACCCTGCGGAGATCGCAGTCATAATCAATTTGGAGGCTCCAAGGAGTGTGAAACAGCTACATGCAACACTTGGGCATATAGGATACTATAGGAAATTCATCAAGAGCTATGCCCAGATCACTGCACCGATGAAAAAATTGTTAAAGAAGGATGTTACGTTCTGTTGGAATGAAGAATGCCAAAAGAGCTTGGATGTGCTAAAGGAGAAAATGGTCACCGTGCCGATCCTAGTCTTCCCGGATTGGAAAAAGGAGTTTCATGTGCATGTGGACACATCATGTATTGTGCTGGGAGCAGTATTGACACAAGCTGATGAGGGGGGACTTGGATCATCTTGTAGCGTTCACAAGTAGCAATTTGTCCAAAGTAGAGAAAAATTATTCCACGACAGAGCGTGAAGGACTAGCTATGGTGTACACGCTCTAGAAGTTCAAGCATTATTTGTTGGGAAGACATTTTAAGATGTATACAGACCATTCTCCAATGAAATACTTGGTCAACAAGACTTTGTTGGGGGGAATATATGTAGGTGGTTGTTGTTGTTCTAGGAGTATGATTTTGAAGTTATTTTGAAATGAGGATGCTTGAATGTTGGACTGGATCATTTGTCACACATTGAAATAGGATAGGAGCCTACTAATTTGGAGGAAGGACTACTCGACATGCAGCTCTTTGCAGTATGCATCGTGGACAACCACATTGAAGATACTATACACTTCTTGACGATAGGAAGGGCTCTGGAAGGATATACAAGTCAAAGTAAGAAGGAATTGGTGGTGGGCACGACATGCTTTTCTATCATTGCAAGACACTTGTACAAAATGTGATCAGATGAAGTATTGTGACGTTATGTGCCAGAGTTTGAATGAAACAACATCCTCACTAAGGCTCATAGTGGAGCCATGGGAGGTCATTATGCGAGAAAAGTAACAGCGCAAAAGATTCTACGTGCTAGGTTGTGGTGGCTGACCTTGTATAAAGATTCAAAAGGTTATTGTAGGGGATGTGACACATGCCAAAGGACTGGCAGACCCTCGCATAGGGATGAGCTGTCGCTGAATCCATAGATATCATTATATCCCTTTGAGAAGTGGCTAATTGACTTTGTAGTATCAATTCAGCCTCCAGGGAAGAAGACGGGTGCACGGTACATCATCACCGTGACTCTGTACTTAACCAGATCGGTAGATGCACAACCTTGTGAAGGATTGTACAAGCATGATAGCAGAAAAATTTAGCTTTGAGTACGTACTAACAAGGTTTCGTTGTCCACAAATTTTAATGAGTGATCGTGGTACACACTTTCTTAATGAGTTGATCAATGCGATGACATCAGAAGAGCACACCCTATCACCTGTGGGCTAATGGAATGGTATAAATGTTTAATAAGGTACTGGAGAACGTGCTAACAAACATTTACAATTCTCAAAGGAATGACTGGGATGTGTGCATATCCGCGGTAGTATGGGCTTACAGAACGACTTACAAGATGTTGACTGGAAAAATTACGTTCACGATGGTTTATGGCATAGAAGTTGTAATGCCAATGGAGTACATTGTACCTAATCTGCGCATAGCAGCATTCACAAGAATGGCAGATCGTGGAGCCTTGGAGGAGAGGCTCGTATAGCTAACAGAGCTTGAAGAAGATAGGTTTCTAGCTGGATTCCATGAGCAAGTTCAAAGGAGCGCGAAAAGGCATGGCACGATCAGCACATCCAACTGCTCACCTTTAAGGTAAATGCTTTAGTTCTATTATATGATAGCAAGTTTGATAAGTTTCCAAGAAATTTTCAAATGCATTGGCTGGGGCCATATGTCATAAAGGAGATTACCAATGGTGGAGCAGTTCAGTTGGTAAAATTGAATGGAGAACCATTCCCAGGGTGAGTGAATGGCAGCCGATTAAAGCCATACAATGGTGATCTGGCTAGATGACTACATGATGTAAGCATTGTCTTAGTGCTCCAGGCAGCTGAAAGGAGGCACGGTAATATAAACTACATTACCTGGGTTGGGGAGCTTCATGATTGGGGAACTGCGCAGAATGAAGGAATGTCACAATGTCAGCAGAAACATGCATGGAGCTATGCTATCCAAGAAAGGACCACATAGGGTAGCTAGAAAGTGACCGTTATGGTCATTGTTCATGACTTGATAGTGGGAAAATGGCTAAATGGAGAGGGGGGGCAAAATTTAAGTCATAACTTAAGCACAAGATATTTGAAAATATGACGCCAATTCAGCATTTATGAATGATGTTTGGGAGGAACGGTTGGATTTGAATTCGAAAATTCCTATAAGTTACAGGTGGCTACCCTACGAAAAACACTTGGCATTTTGAGAATTGAGGTGTTGAACTCTTAGACGCGTATGAACCGTGAGTAATTTGAAGCTTTGATAACGAGTTCAACATTTGAGAAGTTTCCAAATGAAATGCAAGAGTTGTTGTCAAGTATCATGTTGGTGCCCGTAGAAACCTCGATTGCTGGAGAAGTAATGGCAGCTGAGGGAACTACCCTAGAAGTAGCAATGGCAGTTGAAGGAGCTTCCCTAGAGGTTGCGAGCATTGAAGTACCAGAAAAAGTGCCTAAAGCACTGAGGTCACCCACATCGAGGTCTACACTAACCAAAGAGGGTCCAAAAGCAAAGAAAGATAAGCAGAAAGTGCCACAGCTAGTACATGCATCACCTAGAAAGCACCCATAGAAGGAAAAGCCCACCGTGCAGGAGAAGGGCAAGGTAGTTGACCTGGAGCCTGAAGAGGATGTTGAAGAAATATATATGGGTGAGGAAGACATTGACATGGGGGTGGAGGATGTTGATGTTTAGGGGTCTGACCCTATCTCTAAACTGCCCGAGTACATTCCTCTGTGCAGAGGCAAGATAAAGGTTCCAAAGGACATTGATCAAAGCAAGGTCATGCTGCATAAACCCTTATTGCTGAAAAAAAATCATCTTTGAAGGAACATGCCTGGGGGCACATCCCCCATTTAAAATTGGAGTATTGGGATTTGATTGATACAAAGTGCTTTCCCCACTTCGCGACAAATCAACTCATGCACTGCGTCATCTATAAAGACTCTGGTGTGACCACACTGGAGCCAAGAAAGTCAGTAAAAGGGGTAGATAATGTTGGTCTGTTAAACATGACGTGGGTACCACATTACAACCGAATTCCCATAACAATGATAGTGATCAAGCAGTTTTTGTGCTTGGTGCATGATGGGTGTCTATGGCTAGAGGATCCGATACCGATCACCAACATGCTCATCCATAGGACCACTTGGCTGCTGCACAAAGGAGAAAATGTAGCCATGGAATTTGGTGGAAATATAGGTGAGCCCGACCTCGTTGAAGGAATGAAGGATAAATTTAAGCTCACTAAGAAGCCGCACGACTACTCCATCACTAACATAACCAACCCTGCGGTCAAGGTAGCCGCTCAGTTCCTTGCAGGAGATATTATGAGGAAGTGTCGTGCAAATGAAGTGTCGGCACCAGTAGTGTCATTAGAAGCCCGGTGCATGGAGGGCGTACAATTCAACTGGGTGTACTACCTCTGTAGTGAGTTCCTCGCGAACTGTAGAGAGGCGCAAGATCAAAGCAAAGCGTTTCACTATGCATGGCTGCTATTGTCCATAGTGTTGGTAGTGTGGGAGTTACCAGAGTATAGTCAGTTTCCTCCAGTCGTGTAGGACCTACCAGAAGCAGCGAAGTTTGCTTCAATCTTGGATATGAAGGACCCCCAAAGGGTCAAGGACAACAAGGTATTTTGGATTTTGATGGAGATGAGTATCCACATGGCCATCAACCGGAAGCTGCGGTTGTCACCAATAGTTTTTTATCAATTGAAAGAGTATGTGGAGTTCAACACAGACTTCCACCATGTCTCCATGCGCACAAGGAAGGATCTTGAACAAAATTGGTATGACCTTCCGTACTTGGCCACAGACAACATGATCGCAGTGGTCCTCGACCGCTGGCTGACAAATTGGTGCACTACTTCAAACTTGACAGCTAGGTCTAGCAAGTCTGCAACAAAGTGAAAAAAAGGAAGAGGCCAGGCTGAAGATGGAACAATTGGCCTAGAAAAGGAAGAAGGAGGCTGAGGATAAAACCAAGGCAGAGCGCGCTGTAGTGAAGCAAATAGGAGGATAGGAAGAATAGGAGGAGCGTGGCTCTGACAAGAGTTAGAAGTCACCTTCCCAGGAGACAGAGGAGGAAGAACAACAATTAGAGTAGGGAGGAGTGGAACCGGAGACTACTCCATTCCAGATTAAGCATAATAGGGAACATGAGTAAGTAGGGCTGTGGAAGAAGTCCAAGGCTAGCAAGACTTTCCACAACCTAATCACCTTGACTGGAGGTGATTTGAATGAAATTGGTGATGCGGTAAAGGATGTGACCACAAAACTACTGTAGTAGTTTGAGTAGTAGCAGAAATAGGCCTTCGGCACCATTCAGACAAGTCTAACTGAGTTGAAGATCTAGGCGTCGCAGGTACAGACACAGAGCAACGGGGCATCAACTAGTTTGGCGCCTAGCACCTTAGAAGCAGCAGGGATGGTGCACACACTGAATCCCGAAGCAATAGCGCTACCGAATGGAGTGCTGACCATAGCAGCAGAAGCTGACAAGGCCACTATCAGTGCCCTCAAAGGGGTTGGGCTAAACTTGTCCGTGCTTCCTAGTGAAGCCCTTCACACTCTTTAGGATGGTGTGCTCGCGGAACTTCAGGCTTGAGAACAGCATGCACTAAACATTATTAGTGAGCAGAGAATGAACAACGCTCAAATGGTTGCACAAAATATTTCTGCCATTAATATTCTTAAGGCCATTACAGACAAGAATGAGCACATGACAAAGGTAGTGGTTGAGGCATGCAAGAATGTTCCAAAGTTGGATATTCCTGAAGATGCGCTAGTGGATGTGAGAATTAGGAAGCTCGCTGTGGGATTGGGTGACGCACGAACAAAAATGGCGAAGATCAGTTTGATCTGAACCTTAATATTGCATAACTCAAGTTGTGGGCCCAACCTTCGACTCCACCATAGGTGAAGGAACAACGCAAGGCCACTGTCAAAGATGTCATAAAAGCTATAGATATTGCCATGAAGGAGTGCACTACACTCTTCAAGTAGTCGCTCAAAGTAGTCACCAACCTATAGGAGGATCCCATGGTGTAGAAGCTGGAGACAGAGGCATAGGAGCTACAACAGAGCTATGATGAGGTTAAAGTGATGGTGTGCACCATCGGCATTGCACAAATGTTGGCAAAGCTGCAGGAAGCAAAGGCGATGAAGGAACAAGTGGATGCAGCTCAGTGCAAGGAGATAGTACTCAAGGCCATATTGGGGCCTCGGATAGAGGAGGCCTATGTACTCATTTCCTACACTAAAGGGAAATTGGCCAGTCTGCAGGTGACACAACAGAAAATACAGGCAGATAGCGCAGAGCTAGTGACGAAGCAGTTGATCGAGCAGGTGAAGCAGGCGGCAACGCAGTGCACCGCCGAAGTCACAATGGTCCAAGTGGAGTTAGGAGGTCTTCACGACAAGATATCCATGCCAGCAGAGTTACTTGGGGTTATGTCACCAAATTTGTGTTGGGGGCCTGTTGGGAATGGGCCCCCGAGGGTCAATTTTGGGGTTAAAAGCCCAAGTTTGGGGACCAAAGGCCCAAGTTTTGTGTAAAGAATGTAAAGTCTCCACATTTTGTGGCCATGGAGCACGAATATGTAAGCAGTCAAAAAGGGTTTCCTCCCTTAGTTTAAATAGTTATGTTGGCTTGATGAGATCCACCCTTGGTCCACAGACCATGCGATTCTATAAAAAGGAGTCTTAGAAGAGTCTAAGGGAGATAAGTCAAAAGTTTTTGGTAGAGTTCTGAGTAAGATTATGGGTTTGTGATGGCTAAGCGCGAAGAGACGTAGTGTAGGAGGAGGCTCTACAGCTGAGTGAGCAGACGCCTAAGGTAAAATCCCACAACTGAGTGCACGAGACCCCTACAGTTGTGTGTGCAGGGTAGTCAGAGTCTGTACTCGAAATCTAGATTATCAATAAAGAGAAGTATTATGGAATTATCTGTGTATGCAATATTTTACTTCTGTTATGAATGTTTCGATTATGCTATGTCGAATGCGGGGGTTATATATTAATGTTATATTGATGCGTGAATTTATGTAATTTACTTTGTCATATGAACACAAGTAAGAATATATGTTTACGTGAAGATAACCATAATGCATATTAAAGTTAACCGATACTTAAGTGAATCTGAGTGAATACATAACTAAGAGTAATTACAAAAGCACGTAAGTGCCTGATCTATCTATTTAGGGTCTGTGAAGGATGATCAAAGACTTTTGCGAAGGCTTCAAGGACAAATAAGAGAAGCACTTTGATAACCCCTAAAGGGCTTATCGGTCTACACGAAGGGATGTTAGGGCATATAACCAACATCACAACCATCTCAGGGTGTGGAAACTTGGTTCCTGCATCCCCCCATACTAAATTTCGGTGACACTTCAGTTCGTGCTCAGCGGATTGATGCCAAAAGGGACAGTAGTGTAGGGATTTGCTTGTATGCTTAGCGTTGAACCTAGGCCAGGGCCCATCAAGCCAATAGTACTTCCTGACAAAGTAATTCTACCTATGCTTTTTGTACTGTTAGAAAAATACACACCACCATGAGTCTGAATACCTTGCATTGCCCCCTGTATGACTAGACTAATTTCACTACTAATATTATTTCGTCCTCCCCAAGTAAAATTATCTTCTAAACTAGTCAAATCAGTGCACTTAGTGCCTACCTCCTATTTAATAGATGAGTACGGGGTGGTGGGTTCAACCCCAGGAATTTTCTAATTCTTCTTTTCATCTTTTTAATCATTTGTACTACACAAACTTAGTTGTTCTCTTTTTTCCTACCTCTAGTCATGGCATGCAAGACTATGTCCCTTCATAGCTATGGTTGTTATCACTACTTCATGTCCTATGATGACCTATCCTAGCTCCTCCCTTTGGGCTCCTTTCAGTAGTTACCCATTTTGACCTCCTCCCACATCACCCTATCGATATCTCCTACCACTCCTCAAAGTGGCATCCTTATAACCCTCTTGCTCCATCCTTTTATTTTTCCTTTTTATGTGCAATTCTTGCTCCATTGTTAGCTTCCATAATAGTCCTTCTTCCTCTTTTCCCTTCCTTCTCCTCAGACCATTTCTCATGTCTCCACCACTTACCCATCTGTACAGGTAGCTTAGCTTCTCATGGTATCAAACTTTAGAGGCAAAACACCATGGTCATAGAACATCGTACTTATTAACAATGAGATTGAACTTATAAACATTCCTCTTGGTCCCTTCAATTTTTTTTCTCTACTATAGTATAGGACAATGTTTCTTCCACTGCAAACTCCACAATATATCCTTCAAGAACACTTTCAAAACAAAACTCGACATCACTAGAAGTTTGATTGCTTACAACTTGAAGTTTATGTACCTCTTTCGAAGTCCACTTCCTTGGCCTATCATGTCGATACATTAGGTTGTTGTCCTTCAGCCACTAAAGCCGCTCCATCCAAATATTAGGAAATTCTACAAAGAAAACTTCATGGAATTAGACAAACACGTACTTCTATAGTCATTCGTCTGAGTTCTAGTTTTTGTTTCTAATATGTTTCATAAAAAAACTCATGCAACTTCCATTTGAACCACCATGTAATCTCCCCCTTCATTGGGTTCCACGGTTTCCACATTCCTATAAGTTAACCCCATCAGAAAACCATCCCATTCTCGACAACAGAACCATATGTTGGCACATGGGTTTCTGACAGACCCACTATTTGCAACACTATGGCTAACAAAGACCTGCTTAGCATTAGCCCTTTTGGAAACACCCAAAAATGAGTGAAGTCTCACTTGAGATGCTAATGGGTGACTGTTGAAACTAGGTTTTCGCAGTCTGACAGGACTACCTTATGGCTTGCAAGGTGGTACTCCTGAGTGACACATGTTAAAACACCTAATTGTTACTATGTATGCCACATAGTGTTAAACCTATTTATCCATCCCACAACGCAAGTCCTTTGAACGATTTTTCACATGATATGACCCCAATCACAAACTCAGCTCATTGGTGACAAAGTCGATGCCAGACTTTTCCAACTCTACTATTAACACATGCCATTGATTAATACTTCAACCTACTTTCATTCAATTGGCCCTACCTGCTCATTCAAAAAGGTTCAACACAAAAAGTATTACGAGTCCATACCAAACTAGATTGTATCCATAAACAACAATTCCATAAAATATTAGTAACATATACATTTGGATTATTATTTAGATTTATAACCCATCAGCCCATCACAAAGGATACTAGAAATCAACTCACAAGACACTCAAATAATTATGCAACAAGAGGCTAAAGTAACTTCTCCAAACACTAGCTTATATTCATATCAATAGAAGAGGCATGCTATCCAATATTACATATGTTAATTCAATAGGCTTGTTGGCCTTTGATGAAAACACTAAACAACAACATTAACTAGAAAGTGAACATCAATACTAAGCTCATATTGTTGGCATTATGATGCATGTGTTGTACTTGATGGCAACCCTCTCATAGAAGATCATCTCACTTGTATACATTCAGAAGATATATCAGAAGTGATAGAATGCATGGGTTACCGGACAGCAAAAAGGGATAAGTGACAATTCACAAGTAAGCTTTGCCATCAAGTCCAAAGGGGGAGATTGTTGGCATTATGGCTAAAGTGTTGTCCTTGATGGCAACCCATACGGGTGATGGATCACTGTACAACAGGTCAATAGCAAACATTGATGAACAACTCTCAAATATTGAAGAAAATAAGGAGTACGCAGGCACACCGTACAAAAGGTGCGTACACGCAGGCATGTTTTATATAAAGTGCGTACATACCCACAGGATACCCATTCATTGGGTGCGTACCCCCAGTGCACACATTCCAAGGTAGTTAAGCGCCCACACGTGGTGGGGTTTCTCATGGTATTTAGCCAATGGTATTGTGTTATCATGGTTTTGACCTGTGGTATTGATTATTTTATTATTATTATTGAGCCCCATGATCCTTGATTTGAGGAAGAGCTTGCCTATATAAAGCAAAGGAGATCATTTGGCTTAAGCATGTTTTTGGTTGAATATCTTATGAGGGTAAGATCTAGTCTAGATCTAAATAAGGCGAATCTACTGATGGACTAAGATCTCTTCGGCGCATGTTCAGATCTGTACATCTGACTGTCTGGGTTCTTTCTGAAGTCTTGAAATCATCTATGCCCGAAGGTACGCAGGTACAGTGAGAGAAAAGTGCGTACATACGCAGGAACGAAGCGTTTCAGGTGCGCCTGTACGCAGGCACAGAAGGGTTTTAGGTGCACCGGTACGCATGTACAGAAGGGTTGTAGGTGCGCCCGTATGCAGGCGCAGAAGGGTTTCAGGTGCGGAGGACCGCAGGCAGTTCAATGGACTCAGAGCGAGGTACGCAGGCTAGCAGTTGAGCAGGGTGCGTACGTAAGTAGGCGAGCAGTTGAGCAGGGTGCATACTATAAGCAAGCAAGCAGTTGAGCAGGGTGAGTACTGTAAGCAGGCAAGCAGTTGAGCAGGGTGCTTACGTAAGCAGGCGAGCAGTTGAGAAAGCTGCTTACTTCTCTTGAAATCCATGTTTATTCTTGCTGTGTTCTGGGTGTTGAAGTGATGTCTAGTTTCTGGTATTATGATCTTATGACAGCCATCTGAGAAGTGATTGAGTATATCTTTATGTGATCTGATGAACTAGATCTGATTGATGACTCTCATTGTATATGTATTGATCTAGTGATTGAGTGATTCAGAAAGTTGTTTGATTATGAGCTTCAATGTGGTTATTGGGTCCAGTATGAAAATTGGATGAAATGTGGCCCTTTCAGATTAAGTGTTGTGCTTCAGTGTATCCAGTATGAAAATTGATGAAACGTGGTACCTGGAGGAGAAGATTGTAGGTCAGCACCTACGTACTAGTATCTAAGCTAGTACAAGAGCTAAAGGGAAAACTTTGGAGCATTGTAGCAGGTAGTAGCCTGCGTAGTAGTAAATGGATCGGCTAGTACAAGAGCAAAAGTGGGTTGTAGCTCCCGTACTGGTATAAGGCTACACCAGTACAAAATATTGTAAAAGGATTTTCTTATTAAGAAGAAGATTGAGATGACTTGCAGCAGGTGGTTTTCTCCCGCATTGGGTTTCCACCTTATGTCATGGTGTTCATGTGTGTGCCTTATGTGTGATGATCTATTCTATGTTACTACATCTGTTCACTGATAATATGGTTGGTAATGTTCTAATGCACTCATTGAAGATCAATTAACTTAATCATAAGAAGCTGTGGAAGTAGCATATATGAATCTGTTTATGGAAATGAAAAAGTTTTATTAATGTGATAATACTGATTCACCCCCCCCTCTCAGTATTATTTCCAACACTTGTATCCCTTCCTTGGATATGGAATGGCCTAGGATGGTCCTTGCATTCACTAAAACCTGAAGATTTTCGAGACTTAATGAAAGATTCATCTCAATCCATTTGTTTAAGACATTACATTGGTTAGAAAGATCTTCTTGGAAGTCACAACTATAAGGAGTGAGGTCATCCATGTATATCTAAATAGTGTCATTAAAAAGGTCAATAAAGATACTCAAAACTACCCCTTGGAAGGTATAAGGGGAATTATACAAATCAAATGGAAGGACACTATAGGAAACGATACCCCAAGGACATGTGAATTTGGTCTTATATTGGTCCTTAGGGTTTATCTATATTTAGTTTCACCCATTCAATCCATCTAGGAAGGAGAATAATCTCTTCCTTTCAAGGTCATCTAATACTTGGTCAATGAAGGGAAAACCAAAGTGATCCTTCTTTTTAGTGTTATTAAGCTCTCGGTAGTCAACGAAAATCCTCCACTTTCCATTTTTCTTGTGGACTATAATGAGTGAAGACACCCACTCATTATCTGAAATGGGGTATATTAACCCTACATCCAATAGCTTTTGTAATTCCTCTTTTACAATGTCCTTAAGATCTCAGATAGTCCTTATCTGGGGTTGGCACACTTTCTTGCATCCATCTTTGATGTAGCTATGATGAGTATAGATTGAGGGATGCAAACCATTTATCTCCTTATAGTACCAAGCAAAATCATCCAGGTGTTGCCTCAACACACTACATAATTATTATTCTTGCTCTAGTGAGAGAGAGGTGTTGATCTTTAGAGTTATGGATGGTCTAATCTCCACAACCATGGCATGTTCTAGGCTAGAGTCAATAAATCAAAAATTAGTCCAAGGATTACTCTTTTTTTCCTTTTGTCAGTTCATCAACTCACATGGTAGTGGGATTTTGATTCTATAAGATATGGTCCATAAGGTCATGTTCAACAAGCTACCACCCCCTATCGAAGTGTCTAGTGTGTAGACTAGGTAGAGGGATGCCTAATAAAATTATTTCTTTTCCTCATCCTATAACCACAATGTCATGTAATTTTCAATAGAAGGTTGAGGAGGATGATACAAAACAAGTTGTTTTGAAAAATGGCCATCCTTGATGGTCATGTTCACATCCCTGCAACTAATGTAGGCATCATAGTGGCCAACCAAGATCTTGATAAGATGAGAAGATAACCATTAAACTTGGTTTTGTGATGGAGGACAAGGAAATCAATGGGTACTCCCTAGAGTCAATGGAGACCATTAAATACTCAATAACTCCCTTATGAGCTAATGTGGATATGTTTCGAAGTTGTAGTATTTTAGTGGTATTCCTCAAGGACCCTTGGAGGTTGAGATTGAGCATGACTTCCCTGGTAATCAACTTGATTGCATCACTAAGGTAAATTAAGATATTAGGGGCCATAGTGCCATCAAGGTTCAAATGCACTACTTGGCTACCAAGACCCAAGTAGTTTTGGGAGATTACCCTCCCAAGCGTTAGATCAAATAACTTTCCAACAACGTAAATAGTGGGGTTATCTCTTCGTGTCCTTGTAGGCCTTTTAAAACAATCTTCCTTGATACACTTGCTGTAAATGGAGAGATATTTCATGGCTTAGAGAATGGGTATTTTGACACACAATTTATTCAATTTTCCTAGAAGTTCAGCCTATTGTGGGATGTGTTGTTTAGGGTGGACCAACCTTTTAGGGTAAGGAGGTGCATTGGGTTGAAAGGCACTCTCTTCCTTCTCTTTTTCAAGCTATCTAGGTGGAGAAGGTGGGTTATTAGCTGGAAGCACCTTCCCAAATCGAAGGTTTATCTCTTGGATTTCCACAACATAAACAGGGTAGGATGTCTCCCCACTATAAACTTGTTTATACTACATCTTGTTCGTGTTCAGACTATGCTGAGATTTAATTTGAGGTTGCTTAGGTGGGGTATGGTGAGGGAGTTATGGTTGAGGTTGAGGTGTAGTCATTATAGTAGGAGGTTGGGTTGTTTTAGGCCTCTACCCTTTTGAGGGGTTTCCCCATTGGGAAGATTGAGGTGGATATGGCTATAATGGATGGCTAATATTTTGAGGAATACATTAAGGAGTATAAGGCCAAGGAGGAGGTGTGGGCCATGATAGATGAATGGAAGGGTACCAAGGTTGGAAAGGTGTTGGGTTGTGTTATATTCTTTCCATGTAGTTAATCGGGAGGTAGAGCCCCTCCTTTGTTGCGTTGATTGTGAAGCGGGGCTTTGAGGGGTGCAAGTAACCCTACTCTATGGGGTCTGAGGCTTTATGATCATATATTAGGTTGGGCGGACCTACCTATGGTTTTGTGCATAATTTTCGCACATGGATTTGGACGTGATGGTTTTCGGTCCATGGTATTGGATGCTTTGACATGTATAAATATATGTTGTAACATTGAAAGGAACATAATGAAAAATCAAGCTGGTATTCCCGATTTTGTAATCCAAGGGAATATCTCTCTATATATGTGTTTCGTATGTTATGCTCTCACATTATTTATTTCCTATGTTTTAGAATTCGTATGCAGGTAATTTTTGTACGAGGTTATAACCTACATTTGGTATCAGTGTTGTTTTGGCTTCAAGGGGACACCTTTGTTGTTGAGGCGTTTCGCTTAGGCCTGTGGTAGACTCTGTTCAATGGGATATCTATGAGATTAATTTTGGTGGTGAAAGAAGATGGCGAGTAGTGGAAAGATAGAGATCGAGAAATTTAATGTTTAGAGTTTTGAGTTGTGGAAACTCAAGATGGATGATCTATTGGTTGATAAAGACTAGAGGATCATGGTAGATCTAGGTACTAAACCAATGGGAGTGCCTGATGAAGAATGGAAAAATTTGGATCAGAAGCAAAAGATCACAATACGATTGTGTGTCTTAGATTCAGTATTGCTAAATGTATCAGGGGAAGATACGACAAAGTCTTTGTGGCACAAGTGAGGGACTTTGTACCAATCTAAGTCTCTAGTGAATAAATTGTTCCTACGGAAAACATTGTATAGCCTAAGGATGAAAGATGAAGACTTGGTGACAGAGCATCTGAACGCATTTAATATTGTGGTAAGTTAGTTATTATCTATTGATATTAAAATTTCATATGAAGATAAGTGCATCAATTTGTTGTGTTCTCTACTAGATTCATGGCATAGTCTGGATATTGCAATAGGTAGCAATGCAACTGCCTTATAGTTCGACGAAATAGTCTCATCCTTGCTAATGGAGGAGATGAGATAGAAAAATATGGAGAGCCAGAATGGTGATGCCTTGTCTGTATGAGGATGGTCCTAGAACATGAACAAAAATAAGTCATCAAGTGGGAGATATAAATCTAGAGGAGACCTAAATCTCCATGAAAACCTGTAAAGGTGGTGTGCTGGAAATGTGGAAAGGAAGGGCACTACAAAAGGGATTGTAAATCTAAAGCTCCTGAAAAAGGAAAGGGATATTATGATGCTCCTTCTGTAGAGGAAAAAACCACCTCAGATGAAAGCAGGGATGTGTACTTTTCTTCTTCAAATACACATGCAAATCATAAGGCATGGTAGATTGACTCAGGTGCATCCTTTCACTTAACTTCCCAAAGAGAGTGGTTCTGCGAGTATGAGAAATATGATGGTGGTGATGTCTTCTTAGGGAATGAGAGGAAGGCTAAAATCATTGGTCAGGGAAAAGTAAAGTTGAAGTTGCAAGGTGGAAGGGTTAGAACACTTCATGGTGTTCTGCATATTCATGCATTGGCCAGAAATCTAATTTTTGTAAGAAAGCTAGATGATACAGGTGTAAAAATAGTGTCTAAGAAGGATACCTACAGGATGGTTCAAGGGGCACTGGTGTTTATGCGGGGAGTTCAAATTGGAACTCTTTACAAGCTGCAAGGTAACACTATTGTTGATGGGTGCGACAGTTCTATGGTTCCTGAAACTGGGGCAGAAAATCTAGTGGTCTCTGGAGAGAAGAGCACGTTGTGGCATCAAAGGCTTGGACATATTGGAGAGAAGGGCCTTTAAATATTTGATGGTAAAGGTATGATAGAAGGTATGAGTAATAGCTCTCTGCATTTTGATTTCTGTGAAAATTGTGTATATGGGAAGCAGAATCGGGTGAGTTTCCCCTCTAGTTATAAGAGGGAAAAACAAAAATTAGAGCTTGTGCACAGTGATGTGTTTGGATCTGTGAAGGTTCCATCACTAGGTAAGCCTATGTACTATGTATCATTTATAGATGACTTCTCAAGGAATACATGGATATATTTCCTTAAGAAGAAATCTGAAGTCTTTGACATGTCTAAATAATTTAAGGCTCTGGTGGAAAACTAGACAGAGAAGAAGATAAAGGTATTGCGGAAAGATAATGATGGAGAGTTTTGTAGCAAGGAATTTGAAGAATTATGTAAGAAGTTTGGTATAGCATGGAAGAAGAATGCTCTATACACACCTGAGAAAAATGGAGTTGCAGAAAGAATGAACAAGACGTTGATGGAAACAGAAAGAAGCATGCTCAGCGGTTCCCGGTTAGGATAGAAATTCTAGGCAGAGGCAGTGGAGACAGCATGTTACCTTGTCAGTAGATCACCTTCATCAGTGTTGGAGTATAAGACTGCACAAGTGGTATGTATTGGTAAGAAACCCTCTATTTCACATATGAGGGTATTTGGATGTGATGCATATGTACATGTTCTAAAGGAGAAAAGAACCAAGTTGGATAGTAAATATTAAAAGTGCATCTTTATTGGGTATAAGGATGGTTTAAAGGGTTATAAGATTTAGAACCCAGTAACAAGGAAGGTTGTGTACAATGAAGATGTGGTGCTTAGAGAGGTGAAAAATGTTATTAAACATGAATTCCAACCAAAGGAACCCGAGAAGATAGAGTTTGAGCTTAAGGAGGAAGAATCAAACTCTACAACAAAGGAGGAATTAGAAGATGAAGAGCCACAAACTCTGGGTGTGAGAAGATCAGTTCGAGAAAGAAGGTATCCAGATATGTATAATATATCTACTTTTTGTTCAAATTTTGCTTTATCTATTATTGGTGATGATCCCAAAACTGTAAAGGAAGTAGTAGATTTAATGGATGGAAAACTCTAGAAAGAGGCCATGGTTGATGAAATTCCATCTTTGCACAAAAATGAGGCTTGGGGTTTGGTGGAGTTACTGGATGGAAGGAAACCCATTGGCAACAAATGGGTGTTCAAGAAAAAGACAAATGAAGAAGAAAAGGTGGAGAAATACAAAGTTTAGTTGGTAGGAAAAGGTTATTCCTAGGTGTTGGGAATTGATTTTGGTGATATATTTTCTCCTATTGCCAAGATAACTTCTATTAGATTACTTTTATCTATTATTGTTACTTTTGATTTTTAGGTAGAACAGATGGATGTGAAGACAACATTTCTTCACAGGGATTTCGAAGGGGAGATCTACATGAAGCAACCTGAATGTTTGGCATTGAAGGGTAAGAAAACATTGGTATGCAAATTAAAGAAGTCTATGTATGGGTTAAAACTATCACCAAGGATGTGGTATCAGAAATTTGATACATTTATACGAGGACTTGGCTTCAGCAGAAGCAAAGAACATCACTATGTGTATTTTAAATTAGTTGGTGACTGTGTTATTTATATGGTCTTGTATATGGATGATATGTTGCTGGTTGGAAATGACAAAGAAATTATCCAGGACTTGAAGACACAATTTTCCTCCAAATTCGACCTAAAAGATCTTGGTGCTGCAAACTATATTTTGGGCATGGAAATTAAAAGAGACCAGGAAAAGAGGAAGCTCTGCTTAAACCAGAGGAAGTATGTCGAGACAATACTGCAGAGGTTTAATATGCATGATAGCAAACTGGTGAAGGCTCCTATTCCTATAGGTGTAAAATAATCTGCTTAACAGTGTCCCAAGTGTCATGCAGAATGAGTCGATCTTGCGGACAAGATAGACCTTCCTAGAATCTAAAGAATACCTAATGACAAGCAAACCAACCAGACACTATCTTTCTCTAAATGTGCTTTTATAGATAATGGCAAACAAGTGTGTTTAAGGCATACCTTATGTCCAATGCAAGTTTGGGGATGCCCTCACTTCTTTGATCCAAATGAGTTCCTTTATCACAAACCTGCAAACACAAACAAGGAAAATGATTAAATAGCACCTGAAAAACCAATATTATAAAACATATTTAACATGAAAGTCAAGGAGTCCATGAAACAAATAACATGAGATACTTGTTGAGAAA
>APFE031420952.1:295669-370146 GCA_000404065.3 Pinus taeda | reverse complement strand
CTTCAAAGGGATAGAATCCTCCTTCAAAGGGATAGCTCCTCCTAACAAGGGATTAGCTCCTTCTCTTTTGGGATGTATGAACCACTTTGGAGTGAACAATCCACGTCAAAATTCCTTCTAGAAACCTCTAGAATTAACCCAAAGTGAGTTTTTTGAGATAAAAATTGCGCCTTTTGACTTTCACAGGGGTATGCACCCTCCCCTTTACATACAGAGCGTATAAGTACGCAGGTATTCTGAACAAAAGGTGCGAGCCCCCAGGCAAAAGTGAGAGAAAGTGTGGAACCAGAGTTACATTGCTTTTTTGATGCCTTTCTCTCATTTCCAAAGCTTGTTTTGAAGAGATGAGGTCTGAGACTTACTTAGGAGGCTGGTATAAGTGGTGATAGACCCATACTGACTGCAAATCATCAAGGTGACGATTTTTTTGTGTAACAAATTGCCCCCTAAAGTGTGAAGTCTGTAGTAGATGAGGATTTCATTTATCATTTAGGAAGAGTGA
Source organism: Pinus taeda (assembly GCA_000404065.3). Classification (NCBI taxonomy): domain Eukaryota; kingdom Viridiplantae; phylum Streptophyta; class Pinopsida; order Pinales; family Pinaceae; genus Pinus; species Pinus taeda. Next base: position 369,644 of record APFE031420952.1, on the reverse strand, counting down.
ATTAATTTATCATTTCGAGGATCATCTTGCGGAGAGCCCGGTTGGAACGTGTAAAAACATTCAATGCAAAATATATATATATGAGATCATATCATCGCTGAGGTAGGCATTCCCATACTCAGATAAAAACTGACTAAGAGACTGAAAACTGACTAGAAGACTGACTACTGCTCTGATATCGGAATGATCTCGTAACACATCATAAGTACAAACACATGTGGACACAGTATGGACGCAGCCATCTGTTTATGAATAGTCCATAATATAATGAATACAAAATTCCTCGCAGCCTAGATGGTGGAAACTAGATCCAGGGTCTTCATTTCTATGTCCCGAAACAATACGATTCTATCCATGCGATTGAATGTGTCGAAGTCGAACATGGTAGAAACCGCTTGATTACCAATCAATGATGTAAATTGTTAACAAGCGTGAGAGAAACCACCAATAACGACAATGGCTCTCAAAGTACTCAGCACGATCCATGAAATGTGATAAGATGTGCTGATGTCGAACATGTCATGGAATCCTTTCATCGAAAGTCAATGATGTAAATTGTCATCAAAGGCGAGAAACCTGCGATTGAGGAATGCAGATCTCAAGGTACTGACGATTACTAGATCATCTTTCTAGATAATGAGTTGAATTCGATAAAAAGCGACCCGTCATAGGCAAGCCCACAACACGAAATCATAGATCAAGTTGAAGAAATTTAGTTGCAAGGACTGACTCAGGGATGGTCAAGATGGATGACAGACATTTTGCAGATGAATGGCTTATTTGCACTGACCTTTTGAACACATAACGACACGACAGATGGTTTGGTGACAATTGACCCAAAGTTAATACCCAAAAACAGGTTGAAGACTTTCAATGTGGTTTGATCAATTGTTAGGTAAAGGATTTCCCAACCTAGGTGAATGAAAGTGTCATGTTCAAGAGTGGTTACAAAGTGTGACAAATAGACTTACTTTTGTCTCTTTTCCCCCACCAGTTCTGGCAAGTACCTCTTTATTTTTTACAAGCTTGAGGACAATAACATATGCTTGATTATAAGCTCATCCTTTGGGTGAGTCCAACTTAGTTTAAATTCAAACCCTATGAAGGAGTGCTCCGTTCCTGTTTGTAATTGAACAGGTCCTTTACTGTCGAAATTTAATGAGTCCAGTATAGGAGAAACTCGAAGTTTTTCATTTTTAGAGAGTTTGAAAAAACTTAAGAAGACTCCAGGGTTGACTTTTTCGTAAATTTGTGTCTCCGAAGCCCAAAAAGGTATAAAATAATACTTGAGAGAACAGCTTGATCTTTTACAAACAAGGAGTGATTTTCGTCATTAGTGTCTTTGATCCAAAAAAGTAGAAAAGCGATCAAGGACACGTCGTTTTATAACCAATATCGAATTTGAAACAAAAAAAATCCGGCAATCTTTTTATGTTTTTACAGTGGGAAAAGAGTTGTAAATGGACTATCTTTTAATTCCGTTTTAACGAGTTTAAAAGAAAAACTCGGTAATTTTTCCATCTTTTAGGAGTCAGAAAAGAGCTTAAAGGTGACTAGCTGAAAATGATATATTTTCCTGAATAATCCGTTATCTTGCACAAAAACACAAACATTACTCATACCTATTTGAAAGGGATAAAAATGTCGCAAGAATACCTTTTCAAAGTGAAACATAAACAAATTTGCAATTTATTTACTCAAAAAACTTATAAAAAGGGGCTTTTACCATTCATTTTTACCATTTGTGATTTGGGTGAGAAAATAGTGCTTTTTCTCAGAAAACTTCCCGTGAAGATTGCGGAAAATCCAACCGTTGAAATCGAACGCCGTCTTCTCCAGGTAATCCACATCATCCTACTCTTCATTTTTAACCATTTCATTTTTCATTTTAGTCTTTTATTTGACTTTTTGGGAGGGTTTTTATGCATAAAACCTGCACTCAGGGTACGCGAGTTCACCACTGCGGACCCCAACTTTTTCTCCATTGGGAAAAAGCTCGGGGTCCGCAGCTTCCATGTAGACAAAGTGCGGTCCCATGCACTGTGTCTAACATGTAGGGTGCGGTCCCCACTGCGAGGGTTTTTAACTTAAAATTCCTCAAAAATGGACGAATGAAAATATTTTCTAGCTTTCTAATTTATCTTGATGCTTGATGTAGGTAGTACATCATGCTAGATTGGCGCGAATAAGAGCACGAGGACGTGGATGCTGCCGCATGGAATCATCAGCCTTCACTTGATGCTTTGAGGGCATGTGGCTTGTACAAATACTGGGCCATTCTTGGCATGAGGGCTCAGGTGGATTTCTTACAGTGGATGGTTGACGGATGGAGCGTTCAGGACCAGTGTTTCTTTATTGGCGGCCACCAGCTCGAAATCAAGCTAGCGGATATATATTTATTGACTGGTTTACCTAAGAGAGGCGTTGACTTGACTCTATTCGGGACTAGGGGAGGTGGCCAGTCTGTCGATAGCCTCCAGTTAGAGTACTACAACCGCCAGACTAGAGACAAAGGGATAGATATAAATACCATATCTCGTCCTGAGCTTACGGTGATTGCATTCACTATTACTAGACTTTGTGGAGCTGCCGCATTACATATTTCCACCGGATCCTAGATGCGTATGGCAATTGATTGCTTCCAAGGTACCATCTTCAACAGGTGCGATGCTGTGTTGGCCAATGTGAAGGTCCAATTGACCAGGGCCAAGAACGAACGATTTAAGACTTTTGGTTATGGGGCTTTAGTCGTGAGTTTTGGCCTGGAGAGGATTCCTATGCTTATCTCGCAGCACCTTACTGTTGGAGTTGGGCTTCCTCGAGAGCCCAAACTAATGCGATGGGTCACAGTCATGGCCTATCATCCTCATGAGGGGACCGAGGTCGTTCGGTTCAAATCTGAGTATTTCCACTGGTTGGGGAACCAGGTTTTTTGTATTCAGGACTTCCCTTATGCTGGGGTTGATTTTTGTGGAGACCCAGACATGGCTCTTCCTCCAGGAGAGCAGTGGGACGACTCAGGTAAAATCATTTTCAACATTTTCCTAATTTTAAATTTTTTTATATTTATTTCGTCTGAAAAATGATAGTAATAATTTCAAAATGCAGATGTGGGCCCACAGTGACGAACTGCTCTCCAGCCTTTCTAGAGAAAACAACTAGTTGCACCGGCTCCAGCCCCACAGGACGAATGAGTAAAGACTTTGGCCAAGTTGGAGAGCCATCTAGAGTGCCTAACAGGGGACATTCCCGAGACCAGCATAGATGAAATCCCTCGTCGAATTTAGCGCTATGTGATTGGAGTCCCCGGACCTTTTAGGAGGCTCCTTTGTAAGGTGGCCCGTGCAGTGGTTTCATATCGAGATCATCACCAGTGATGGGATGATCGTTTATTGTAGTCACACATGACATTTTGCTTTTTGTACCTACCATTTTTTCCAATCATAAGGTGTTTTTCAACCTATGATCGAAGACGATATATTATTTTGACACACTCCTATATATATGATATCGTTATTACTAACTTGTATTATTAAACATGTTATGGAATGTTTTTAAATTTACTTGTATGATTATTGCACATGTCTACTTAACATTTGACAAGCAATTGCATCTGCTAGTGTATTCAATGATCTTGGAATATGCTGATATTCAATATAGTCAAATTCACATTCCAAGAGACGCACTCTCAAAAATAATCTTAATAAAAATAGATTTCTAATGCCGTATACTATGTTAAGCTGTAATACAACGAGTTCAGTATCTAACCTCACTATCAAACTCCGAATCCCAAATGAAATAGATTCAGATAATAACTCAACCACTGCACTATACTCTGCAATGTTGTTTGTTGTTTGACCGACACTTACCCCATGCATATATACCAACTCGTCAGAGGGCGAATAGATAACCCAAGCTGCGGAAGAAATATTCCGTGTACTACGACAAGCGCCATCAGGGAAACCAATATCTGTTTGGAGAGGCGTCAACATCTGCGACATCAAACGTAAACCAAGATAAGAAGGAATAAAGACGGAAAACTCACTCTCTAAGCTAAGCACACTTTAATCTAAAACACACCAGCTAGAAGGAAAAACTAACCTAACTAAAAAATCTCCACACTCGTTTTAAGCATAATACCTCTTCAGGTAAAGACCATTTATGGGTTTACCTAAAGAGACCCCGTCAAATTGTACCAATTCATAGGCCCCTTTCGCTAGCTTTCCCTTGACAATAAAGGGACCATGCCACATAGGCATGAATTTTCCAGCGCCTAATTTATCATTTGCTTGATCATACAAAAGGACTAGATCTCCTTTCGAAAAATTTCGAGGCGTCACATTTTGATCATAGTAAGCTTTAATACGTTTGGCATGAGATTCGATCGCTAATGCAGCATCGCGGTGATTCTCATCTAGTTGAGCCAAGTATAACACATGTTTTTCCTCTTTGGAGGTAGCTTGAAGTAACTCGATGGCCATTCGCAATGACGGGATTTCACACTCAATAGGTAACACAGCTTCCAAACCATAAACTAGTTGAAAAGGAGTGAGCCCTGTTGATGTTTTAACTGAGGTTCTATATGCCCACAGAGCTGAAAATAGCATGTTATGCCAATAAGACCGATGAATTCCAATGATTCGTTGGATCATGATGACTAGAACTTTGTTGATGGCCTCAACCAGGCCATTAGCTTGTGGATAATAAGGAGTTGAACTATGGTGATGCAAACCAAGCTGGCCTGTAAGTTCAGTCATCATAATGTTTCGAAAATGACACCCATGATCAGTGATAATCACTTGTGGAACACCAAACCTAGAAATTATATGATTGAATACGAAAATTGCAGCTATTTTGTCGTCTGCCTCAAATGTAGGCATCGCCTCAGCCCACTTAGTAAAATAATCTACCGCAAGGATAATATATGCATGCCCCCTGGCTGAGTGAGGGTTACATGTAATAAAATCGATACCCCATTTGGCAAAAGGACCAACGGCAATTATAGGGTGAAGAGGAGCAGGCGGAGCGCACATCTTTCGATCAAAAATTTGACAATTGTGGCATTTTCAGACCGCAATAATACAATCTTTAAACATAGATGGCCAGAAATAGCTAGCGCGCAATATCTTTTGGGCAGTGGCATACCCGGACATATGACCACCACACGCTCCGGAGTGGTAGTCATTTAAGACCCTTTCAGCTTCCTCATGAGTCAAACAACGTCAAAAAATAGAGTTTTCCCCACGGCGATAAAGAGTATCTCCAATAATTTTGAATTGTTGGGACTGGAATCGGATTTTTTGACGGTCGGATCGTGAAAGTTCTAGCCGAAAGGATTGGGTTTGGAGATAAATGATGATATCTCCATACCACAAATCTAAAGTGCTGATTATAAACAAGGATTCGTCCGCAATGGGCTCCTCCACCACTGTTTCCGTGTCAGCACGCGGGAAGTCACACATTAACTCCGCAAAAACTAAGGATTTCTTTGACTTAGACTTTTCAAATTCTAAATCAAACTCTTGCAAGATGACAATCCGTTTGGAGTACTTGTCCCCCAGAAATTGCTTGGTAAAAATATAGATCATAGGGTTGCAATTGGAAATTACTGTAGTTTTGTGTAGTAAAATGTAATGACGAAAATGTTGGACAGCTTGAATAGCTGCCAATGCCAATTTCTCCACATGTGAATATTTGATCTCAGTTGGATTTAATGTGTGACTAAGGTAATATATCACATGTTCCATACTGAATTCATCTTCCTGAACTAACACCATTCTAATGGTGGAATAGGAAGCAACGAGATACAAGAAGTAGTCTTGGTTGTAGTTGGGAGGATGCAACAGCGGTGCATGGGTCAACGCATGTTTTAGCAATCCAAAATATTCCCAGCGATCTCGTTCCAAAGAATGAAGTATTCTTTTTCCAACAACCGGGTAAAACCCTTTGTGATCTCGGTGTAGTTAGGGATGAATCGACGTAAAAAGTTTTCTTTCCCTTGCAAACTTTGGAGTTGGCGAAGACTTGAAGGAGGAGGCAATTTGATGATAGCTTCGAACGTCGAAGGATCAACGCGAATGCCGGATTTCAAAACTACAAATCCCAGTAATCGACCCGTTTCAATACAGAACATACACTTTTGGGAATTCAACCGAATTCGATAATGCCTACACCTCATAAAGGTTGCTCGTAAATGGATGAGGTGATCAGCTCAATGTAATGAATGAGCAGGCAAGTCATCGAGATAGGGTTTCACAATGTGTTTTATATCATGAAAAGCGTAAGACGTGGCCCGTTGAAAAGTTGCACCGACGTTCTTAAGGCCAAAAGGTAATTTGAAATAAGCAAATGTCCCCCACGGACAAATGAATGTCGTTTTTGGTTGATCAGCAGGCAGAATATTGATTTGATTGTATCAGGAAAAGCCATCCATAAAGGAGAAAATTTCACTGCCGGCACAATCATCAATGATATAGGGAGTAAAGTAATTTTCCTTTGGACATGCTCGATTAATGTCCCTATAGTCGATACATATTCTTATTGACCCTTGCTTTTTATTAACGGGAACAATATTCAATACCCAATCCATTAACGGGATCGGATAAATGAAACACGCTTTCAATACTTTTTCAACTTCTGCTTTAATCGCAATAGCTTTTCTTGGGTGAATCTTACGCAAACGTTGCCAAACGGGTTTAGCATCCGGGTAGGTTTTAATTTCATGAACTATGATTGCTGGGTCAATTCCTGGCATTTCCTCATATGACCAGCCAAACACATCGTGGAATTCTTGAAATAGGGCCTTATATGTTTGAATTTCATCTTCCGTACAAGAGGCACCTATATGAACGTTTTCAACAATTCCAGGCTTAATTGAAATGTCAAGGGGAATAGTCCGAGAAATATTTCCCAAGTTTAACTCAAAATCAGGATGTTACATTGGATCCTGAGCATCCTTAATATATTCAGTTGTAAAGATCGATGAAAAATCATCTTCGAAATGATCACTCTCGGGTAAAAATGAAGATCTGTGATGAATATCTTCCCATGGTAACTCATCGACGCATAGGAGTTCACGAATTTTCTCATCTGATTGAACAAGTTTGGAAAACGTTATTAACTCTGAGTTTGATGTCGAAAGTGACTCCTCATGGACCACGTTCATTAAGTCGATTTGGGTTGATGTTGGGTCGGAAAACGACTGCACGTTCTGATATGCAAGTTCATGTGGGCTCAAAGGCATAAGAGTACCAAATGAGTCTATCTCAGATTCAAAAGGTATGATCCAAGGATCATCATTGACAATGGTTCCTGATGAAATCATATGAATGGTTGCAGTAGAAGGCGATGCGTTGATAGGAGGGAAAGGAAAAGTACCCAGTAAACTGGAATCTTTAACTAACCCTACACAAACATCCTTATAAGGGATCATCGCTTTACCAACATGCTGAATGCTCTCAGCAGAGGCTGGGTTGGATGAAAAGTATGACAACTGGTCTATATTTATGATCTTTCCATTATGAGGGAACTTTATAAGCCGAAAGATCGACGAGACAACAACTTTCATAACGTAAGACCAACTACGACCCAAGAGAATGTTGTAATCTAGAGGGGCATCAACCACCTCCACATCTAGATTAACGGTTTTACCTTCAACCCCTATAGGTAGATCCTGTAAAATTTCGAAAGGATGAAACCAACGGCCATCAAAGGCCTTAAGAATCGTCGGGGATTGATTTAGTGAACGAGAACCAAGTGATCTCCAACACTGTATCGGCATAATGCACATGGAGGCTCCCTCGTCAATCACTGTCCTATGAACATGTCTGTTTTTGACTATCACTGGAATCTGGATAGTCATTTGATGAGGTAAACGCGGTGCACTATTTTCTAGATCGAAGATTATAAGGTTCGGGTCCTGAGCGTCAACACCTCCTATAGCCGACAAAAGTAATTTGCGCTGTGCTGGACATGATTGCAGCACTTCCAAAGCCGACATTGCTGAGGGTGAAACAACTAAATCCTCAACAATGTTGTAGTTTTGAGCCGCTCTCGCACTTGGATTGAAAGCAGACTTTCGAAGTACACCCTTTGTGGGCGGTTTGATTACTATGTCTGGGTTAGGTTTCTCGATCTGTAGCAGATCGAAACCAGGAGTTGAGGTTGATGGATTTGAATGAGAATATTCTGCTTCTTTACCATCAACAGGACTTTTACTACCATAATATTCCGATCGAGTCGCAATCCTAACATGGAAAAGGATCCTTCAAGACAGCAGGAGTTTGGGAACCTTTGACAATTTTTGCAACCTCTGCACGATGAGGGCAGTATCTCGTATAATGATATTCATCGTAGATGAGACATGGATAACGAGGTTTGCATTTTTCATCAGTGGGTTCCACTTTTTCAGGTTTCTCTTTTGAATTTTTATCTGCTTTATTCTTCTTCTTCCCTTTCTTCTTACCACCGGTTTTTTATTTAGCTGTAGATGACTCTACAACATGAATATCAGTGGAAAGTTCTGTGGAAGACTCTCCTGTCGAGGAATCTGGAAAGGTTATTATAGGAGAAGAATTCTTGGAAGACTTCTTCTTACTTTTGGTATTTACCTTACCAATCATACCATCAGCGTCATGAGACCCTGAAGGAGCAGCAGCGATTTGATTTTGTTTGGGTAGGTCGGGGATCTTCTCGTGTAACGTACTTGACTGAGTATAAACTAAGTCAAGGTACTGTGCTTGAGAAATGGCTTGCTCTTCAGTAACTACTCCGGCTTTAGCTGCATCTTCAGTGATCTTGGGCAGTAAAGATTTTACAAACCATTCAGCTAAGATCTGATCCGGGATATAAACTTTCACTAAACGCCGTCGACGTCTCCATTCATGGATATGATCTAAAATGTAAGTGGACATTGACTGTTTTAACAAATTTAATAGTTCCGTGCCATTGTCATATCTGACTGGCAACTGAAAATGAGTTAAAAATGAGGTAGCTAACTGACTAAAGTTATAAAAGGTGGCTCGCGGTAACTCGATGTACCATTTGGCCACAAGACCAATTAGAGTGCGCTGGAAAAGATGTAAACGAATAGAATCATCTGAAATGGAGTTAGACGCACACCAGAGGTGATAAGTCATCACATGATTCGATGGGTCCTCTCCTGGCTTACCTTCGAATTTAGGAATATCACTAGGCAACTTATGCGGCATTAGCAGCCAATACGGAAGATAGTTAATTGGATCGTTCGTAAGGCGCGTCAAGTTAGGAAAATCCAAAGCTGCGATAAATGGTAACTGATGATTAGGGTCCCTAAAACTCGAGGTCTGCAAACCAACCCCGGGAGGAGGATATCCAGGATAACTAGGAATGGGAATCACATTTGGGATATTTTGACCTCCTGGAAAACCAGGATTAACCGAACCATACTGGGGTTGCTGAGGTTGTTGATATGTATACCCAGGGTACGGTTGATACTGATAGGTTGGTTGTTGTGCAGTAGAACTGTATTGGTACTATCCTTGGTATGGAGGTTGATTAAATTGAGGTTGAGAAGTGACAACCGTACTTCCTAGAGGCATCTGAACCAAAGTCTGGACCATAGGTCTAGACTGAGGTAAAGATGTCTGAGAAGTAGATACATGAACGGTAGAAACTGGAGCTGCCGATACTCCAGAAGAAGGTGGGGTGGATGGAGTAGATGTTGCAATAGTTACAGCAGACGTTTGAGATGGAGTACGAGGCGTACTAGGCCCAGACTGAGAAACTACAAAAGGTGTAGAAGTTTGAACAGTAGACTGGACAGGTTGCTGAGATGGACCAGAAATCAAGGGTTGTCCAGGTTGAGATGACGACTGCACATTCAGTTTCAAGACCTGCTGGGATTGAGATGGATCCCACACTAAATTCATTCTGGGGTATAGACCCATAACAGGTTGAGGATATTGAGGACCGTAACTGGGTTGAGGGTAGGGTTGATAATATGATTGACCAGAAGGCGGTTGGTAACCTTGAGATGGGTACTGACCTTGGGGTTGATAACCCTGAGGCACGTACTGATACTGGGGTTGAAATTGAGGTACATATTGATATTGAGGTTGATTTTGGGGTGCATATTGATACTGAGGTTGACCTTGGGGTACATATTGATACTGAGGTTGACCTTGGGGTACATATTGAGTCTGGGGTTGGCCTTGAGGAATGTACTGTCCCGTAGGTATGTATTGTCCTTGAGGTTGTCCCCCAGGCGCAAACTGAGTAACTTGAGGTTGCCCCCCAGGCATATACTAGGTACCCTGAGGTTGCCCCCTAGGCACATACTGAGTACCTTGAGGTTGCCCCCCAGGCGGTAACTGGCCAGCTTGAGGTTGAGAACCTTACATCATTAGAATATCTTCTACACTCAACCGTTTAGTACCACTACTTCCAGTTAACAACTTCTGTTCGATAGGTTGAGGAGAGGCTCCCAAAAAAGTACCAAAGATGGACTGATACCCAGCAGGAACAGAAGGACCGCCGTACAAATAGGCTTCCGAAGATTGAGAAAACATGGATGACAGACTAGACATATTCAATATAGGATAGTAATCTCTAGGTGCTGGGTGATAAAAAATACGAGGTTGTGAAAAACTTAGTCCCAGATTTTCCAAAAGATTAGTCAGTGAACGGTACGAAGCACTGCTCCTAAGTGGACTGTAAAAGATCGATTCACGCTCCCTAAGGTCTAAGATAGGTCGATCTTCTGGAAAAGGAAAGCTTTCTTCGACGCCCGAAATAGTAAGCTCTTCAATAGCTATGAGTCCAGAAGAAAGATCTTGGGTAATTACGGTTTCTACCCTAGGAGAACTAAGACCACTAGGAGTTGGAAAAACAAACTATGATATGGGAGTAGTAGCAACTTCAGATTTAGGTTCAGATACTTCAAGTTCTTCACCTATATCACTAGTAGATGCAATACTACCAGTAACTTCTGAAATTACTAACGGTTGAGAATCAGAATGTACTATCAAAGAAGGTTCTCCTTCTTCAGGTGACCCACTTCTACCATCACTAGGAGTTACGAGGACTTTCAAGCCTTCAAGCTGGCTCGGTACGTCCTCAGGAGGTTGGCCCTGAAGTCTACGGGACATCCTCAGTAACTCAGCCACGTTTACAAACTCAGGGGATTGGCCCCGAAGTCTATGGGAATGCCTTGGTAATTCAGCCACAGTTAAAGACTTTTAACTTACTTCACACGCAAACAAAGTAAAATCTTAATGAAAACCACCTAAAGCCTCTAAAGAACCAAACAAATTGAATCACACACCTAAAGAATCTAGGAGATCAAGCACACACAAACAGTAACTTTCTAGACCGAAAACACTAGTTGGTGATGAAATCCAATGTCGCAGAGTTCGATATAGAAATAGCGGTTGGAACAGTTACCCCGACAACCTGCTTAATGAATAGTCTGGAACGAGTTTCTCCACTTAACCGTCTCGAGTGAAGAGAACCCCCCAGAAAATCCAAGTGAGTGTAGCCGACGTCTAATCCAGGTACAATGGGATCTTCCCGCCACCGTCACCTTAGGAAGAATCCTATAGAATATGGTCACTATGGTTACCAACAGAAACAAATATACCTGGGGGAACATTCTATGATCCGATATGCACGCAAGAGCAGAGTAGCAAGCTCAATCCCCTTGAAGGCTCCTCGACATAATCCGAGGTTTACCAACAAGTTACTGTAGGCTCCTCGATAATGGTTAATCTGAGGTTTACTGTTTGTAATACGTGAATATCTGGCGTCATTCCCAATGAGGAAGGACTGATTCCCACATTGGTTCAGACACGATCTCGTGCTTCTCCTTTAAGAGGAGCTTTCCTAGAGCATAGATGCAACAATTGGATTTCTCTCCTAGCACAAGATACAACTACTTGTTTGTTTTACTATCTTGGAGAGTTAATTACTCCCTACTGGAAGACACTAGCCTAAGCTATGTTGGTGTATCAGAGCCCTAGAAACAAAAAATTTGCTAGATTGATTTTCTCTTAAGCGTGAATTTTATTGGTTTTTGATTAAGTCAAGAGGTGATGGAGATGAAACTCATGGTGTAAAGACTTGACTCAAAATCACTTCAAAGATGCACTTAAGATGATTAAACAATCTTTCCTCTTCAATGAATTTCTAGCTAGGAAAGAGTTGGAGAATGCAAATACTTGTAAACACAAATCTTTCTTAACAAACAAATCAAAAGAAGAGTATTTGTTCCAATGCACTCAAAACGAGACAACTAGTTATTTTCACAAGAATTTCCTTTTTCATTCAAACACTTAAATGCTACCAAAACAAACTTTTTGAAAAGAGATTTTTATATTTTATAAAACATTAAAACTATAACTAAAGAAAATCTTGAGAAAACTATGAATAAAGAAAACTTAAGATCTACAAACTATGAAAACCTACGTGAAGTAAAAGCTCACAAAATGTCTTTTCGAGGATGTTTTACTTGGCTATAACCAAACTAAGGACCAATTTGTCCAGAATCACAAATAAGTCAAGAACAACCAATTTTTTTTTTCTTTTTGAAAATGAAAAACCAAACTTTCAATCAAAAGCTTTTCGAATTTTTGTAAAGAGAAAGCTCAAAACGGATTCCTCAACAAGGGGAGATTTCATAAATGGTCATACTCATAAGAAGAATGGTAGACACTAAGGTGATCTGAAGTCCCTACAGCTTCTAAGATTAGAGCCACTACACAACCAAATCAAAAATCAAACCCAACAAGCAAAACTCCTAGGAATTTCACCTAAAACCCTAACGCCAACGAAATTAAACCAGGGAAAGCTTTCAACAAGTCACATGCAGGTATGGGCAGAAGATAACAACTACTAAATCAAAATAAAACTAATTTAAAGATTAAAATTCAAAATTTTCAAAATTTTAGCAGGCTACGCAGGTATAGAGTTTACACAGGTGCATGTACGCTATGTGCGCAAAGTAAAGGTGCGTACAAGGATGCACTGTGATACAAGCACAGACTGCAGACTTCTCCTAAAGTAATGAAAAGCAAAAAACAAACCTAGATCCATTAAATCTACCCAAATCCACACACAACAAGCCAAAACATAAATAAAAAGGCAAGTTTCTCAGGTCAAAGAAAAACAAGGAAAATAATCAAGTCCCCAATGGAGTCGCCATTTTGTCACGCGGAATGAGTGGATCTTGCGGACAAGATAGACCTTCCTAGAATCTAAAGAAGACCTAATGACAAGCAAACCAACCAGACACTATCTTTCTCTAAATGTGCTTTTATAGATAATGGCAAACAAGTGTGTTTAAGGCCTACCTTATATCCAACGCAAGTTTGGGGATGCCCTCGCTTCTTTCATCTAGATGAGTTCCTTTATCGCGAACCTGCAAACACAAACAAGGCAAACGATTAAATAGCACCTAAAAAACTGATATTATAAAACATATTTAACATGAAAGTCAAGGATTCTATGAAACAAATAACATGAGATACTTGTTGAGAAAAATGAGCCTGATTGTATTCATTCAAAAGAAGAAGAACTTTACAACCTTTGCCTTGACGCTATACAAGCTCCTCCCAGGGTCCAACAAGAACTCTCCTCTACTTTGACAAGCTTCACTCACTCCCCAATGAAGCCAAAAAGGTATGCGATCTCTCCTCTTAAGCTCAACTAGGAAGTCTTGATTTCACCAGCATTTACCCTAAAAAATGTTCAGCTTCTAACCTCCCTAGCCACTAACCCAATGCCTCAATTTATAGTGCAATGGAGGGAAGTTACTAGGTCCTCCTTCAAAGGGATAGAATCCTCCTTCAAAGGGATATCTCCTCCTAACAATGGATTAGTTCCTTCTCTTTTGGGATGCATGAACCACTTTGGAGCGAACAATCCACGTCAAAATTCCTTCTAGAATCATCTAGAATTAACCCAAAGTGAGTTGTTTTAAGATAAAAATTGTGCCTTTTTACTTTCACAGGGGTACGCACCCTCCCCTTTACATACAGAACATATAAGTACGTAGTTACTTTGAACAAAGGGTGCAGGCCCGTAGGCAAAACTGAGAGAAAGTACAGAACCAGAGTTACATTGCTTTTTTATGTCTTTCTCTCATTTCCAAAGCTTATTTTGAAGAGCAGAGGTCTGAGACTTTCTTAGGAGGTTGGTATAGGTAGTGATATACCCATACTAACTGCAAATAATCAAGGTTACAATATTTGTGTGTAACACCAAGACACAAGAAGAGGAAGAGGACATGTCTCGTGTTCCATATGCAAGTGCATTTGGTATCATGATGTATGTGATGGTCTATACTAGACCAGAAATTGCACATGGAGTGTGAGTATTGAGCAAGTTTATGTCAAAAATAGGGAAGGAGCACTAGACAACAGTGAAGTGGGTTTTCAGGTATTTGTGTGGCACTAATGATTATTGTTTGTGCTACTAAGGAAGACCAAGATTGGACAGAGTGTTGGATATTCATGGCTTTTTGATGCAGACTGGGCTAGAGATCTAGATCCAAGAAGATCTACAAGTGGGTATGTGTTTAACCTATTTGGAGGTGCAGTCAGTTGGATGATTAAGAAACAATCTATAGTGGCACTATCAACTACAAACGGAGAATACATGGCAGCCAATCATGCAAGCAAGGAAGCGGTTTGGTTGCAAAGATTGTGTTCAAGTATGGGGTTAGTATAGGGAGCTATAAGGATAGACTGTGACAGCCAAAGTACAATTTTATTAGCAAAGAACCCTGTTTACCATTCAAAGGCAAAGAACATTGATTTTCAGTATCACTTTGTGAGGGATATGATAGAAGGAAAAAAGGTGTTGTTGGTAAAGGTGGACACTTTGAAGAATACTATAGATGCATTGGCAAAATTTGAGAGATCTGAGAATTTCTCTTGATGTAGAGAAACAATGGGTGTTGCAGGGCTGGATAAATGACTAAGCTCTCTTGTGGCCCCTTATGGAAAGAAAACAATAAGTGGGAGAATGTTGGGTTGTTTTATATTCTTTCCACGTAGTTAATTGGGGGACGGAGCCCCCCCTTCGTTGCATTGATTGTGTAGCAGGGGTTTGAGGGGTGCAAGTAACCGCACTCTATGGGGTCCAAGGCAGCACCCCAAATTTTTCTTTTTTGGACACTACATTAGGTTGCGTAGACCTAACTATTATCTTGTGCATGATTTTCACACATGGTTTTGGATGTGAAGGTTTTTGGTCCATGGTTTTGGACGCGATGGTTTTCGGTCCATGGTATTGAATGCTTTGGCATGTATAAATATGTATTGTAATATTGGAAGGAACATAATGAAAAATCAAGCTAGTAGCCCCCGTTTTGGGATCGAGGGGAAATCTCTCTTTATATGTGTTTTATGTGTTATGATCTCACATTGTTTATTTTCTATGTTTTAGAATTCGTATGCAGGTAATTTCTGTACGGCGTTAAAACCTACAAAAGGTGAATTATGATTTGGATTGTAATGAGGATAGTGTGCACATCGTATGCCTTCTTGATATGGTTGAGGGACTTGAGGCCTCCTTTTGTTAATGAAGCAAAGATCCTCTGAACCACCTTCTACCGCTTGGTATACAAATTTCAGAACTACAATAGAGGGACATTTAACTATTGCATGGTTTTCTTCACATACATAGCAGAACCCTATGACATGACATTCACTGGGCATTCATTTCTAGGATGTCTCTTAGTGCATCTAGGGAAAAAGATAGCTAGCTCTCTCTTTTCTTCCTCTTGCCTGCTTTTAATTTCCAAAGTATACATTTGTAGGGAAAATGTATGCAACATTTCACTATTAAAATCCTCCAAGATACTTCCTATATCATGTTTGATGACTGATGTAAATGGAGATGAGCTAATCCAGACTTTGCTAGACCCACCCTTTTTCCTAAGAGCCCTAGAGTGATTCATGAATACTATTTTAATTTCATCATCAGGAAATTAGTAAATGAATCCTCCAAAAACAATGTTGAGTGTTTCCACTGCATGTACAATTACTCCTCCTATAATTAAGTTGGAATATTTCCTCATAGTCTTCTAAGGATTCATCTAGTCCTAGGGCCATCCTAAATATTTCCTCCTTTGTTTGTTTGGACCTACAATAGTCCTTGTGCTTGTCGTTGAAGGCTCGTTGCATTAGGGCCTAGGTAGTGATGTTTCCTCCAGGTAAACCCATAAACTAGCGCAAGGATGAATCTTTGAGGGTAGATGGAAATAACTTTAGCTTTGTTCATTAGAGGTATATTCATAGGTCCTAAAAACAACAAAAGATTCAAACATGAAGGTATCAATGTCCTCAAAGGTTAGGAAATGGAAATTTGGAAGGGAATTAAGGCTTATATTTTAATTTTGTCCTCCCCATTAGTTTCTTTGATACATAAAATCTCATTTTTTATGTTTTTAGCCATGGTTTGGATAGGTGATATAGGTTCTTACTCCCCTCTAGGTTCCTCAAAAAATTTAGGGTTGCTCACGTAGAGGGTATTCTAACTCCCATGTAGTCATAGAGGGAAGTTAACAATGAAAAAATAGGAATGAAGGTTGTTGTTTGAAGCGGTGGGGTTTTTGGTCGGAATTTCCCTTGACTATCCCTATTCCTATGAGGGATGAAAGAACCAACTCTATTTTTCTTTCTCCCCCTTTTTTAAGCTTTAAAATCAATAAGACTCATACAAAGGAAAAAAAAAGAACCTCCTCAGTAGAAATAAAACGTACTTGGAAACCTCCCATGAGAATAGTGCCAAAAAGTGATGAGTCCTGGTATTGCACCAAGGATGTTGAAATTTCCAAGCCTCTCAACTTTAATTATCAACCATACGTTTGTACAAACTTAGAGGTGATATTGCTATATTAAAAGTAGGTTAAGTTCTACTCATGTCACCCTCAATCATTAGATAATATTAAGGTATACAAATACCACTCCTTTGACTAACTACAAAGAGAATTTCTATAAAATCATATCATGATTGCAAGGGAATGAAAATGATTGTAATGACAAAAATCAAAATACCATTAATTAAACGTAAAGGATAATTGCCATTGGATGAAAGTAATACACTATTCTAGTTTCAGAAATAGATTATGCTACTCTATTTTCTCACTAATCAAATCAATATTATACTTGAATGAATCATTTATCAAATTTCAACTTGGTTTAGAAGGAGGAATTCAATATTCAACACAATTATGTAATTCAAAACACTAATTCTAATCGACTTGTTATTTTGTGTTTATAGTGGGGGAAAGATAGGGTTGGAGTAGTCTTGGAGTGTCCTTAATCATGAAATCAAAGCGTTTGTCCCATTATTCAACTCAAAAATACAAGAGTCAAGGTCCTATGGAAAATCTGGTTGGATTTTAGTAGTGTTACTCGACTCCTATAGGAAGTTCTACATGAGGTCCTATTTTGCTACAATAGTGCCCATTTTTTCTACTGGAGTGAGTGCGTGCGAGAGAATTCTGAGGGAAAGGATGGTATCATCAAGGTGGATGGAGGTGGATGAAGGTGAATGAAGGATGTGGGAACCATTTTTCCGAGCCTAGTATCCCTTGGAGACCTATCTTGCACAAATGTTCATGCCCACAGTGTCCTTCATTGGCCCTAAAAGGGTGATCTAGGTGGCAAAGTTTAACAATAGTATGAGGTGTCCAGGAGGAATATGTAATTGTATAAGTGAAGCTGGGTGAGTGTGCCAACCCATACAAGACAAAAACAACCCCTATAGACTAATCAAGTACATGCATCAAATGATCAATATTGCATCAAAATAAATTAAAGTGGAAAGGATGAGTTGAATTTTATTTCTTTAAGATTTACTCTATCATAAAAAATATACCTACTCTAATTTCAAGAATCAATGCCACTAACTATTCTTTGAGAAATAGGGAATAATACTTTTATGGTTGTCTACATTGATGTGCTTCCATGGAGAGACTTTCCATTGTCGAAATTTGTCTTTCTTTCTCCTACAACCTCTCTCTTAATGTCATGTTTTTAGCTTGTAGTTTCTCCTTCATTATAGGTTCTCTCATTCTCAACTCACTTAATTATTTTCTCATTTCAATGACCTTTCCTTCTAAGACGCCTACATCCTCTACCTTCATAGATTTCAAAATTTTCATCCACTTGTGGATTGTAGCTCTCCATATCTCGAGCTCATAAAGGAGTGTGATTGAAAATTTTTCAATGATAATCCTGCCTCATTCAATAAATTTGAAGTAGGATCTCAAGCCAGGTTGTGGGCTAGGTTTTTGGAGCTCTTGTAGGTATTTTCCAACATTATTTGTGGTGGTGGCTTCCTCTTGTGAGTCTTTCCTGGGATCCTGTGACTTCCCCTATCCCACCTATGGTAGACTCTAGCCCTTGTATAGCAAACCCTATCTCTCTTGTGCAAAACGCTGATCCTCCTGTAGCTTCTCTTTTTCTTCTTCCTCCACGGAATATTGTGTCCTTAGCTTATTTGATGTCATAGACATAGTGGTAAGGCTACTCATAGGTGCTATGGGTGAGCTGGTTTTTGTTTTAGGAGGAGTGAACTCCTCAATTTTTCCCTCACTCAGTCCCATTTCTTCCTTTTTTCTTGGCGACACATCAATATTTATAGCAACCTTTGTAGGATTTTGTGGCTCCCCTTGTCTAATTTTAGTGCTCTTCCAAGTTTTTAAATACAATTGATTTGGTCTTGATTTTACCCTCTTGGACTTAACAAGAGTGCCAAATGTAGCTAAGGTTGCAAATACTTCCTATTCAGTGCCTTCTACTACTTGGGGTGGGGAAGTGTTCTCAATTCTTATCCTTTATTCTCCCCCTCTTCTCCTTTAATCTCTGCTTCTCCTTCTTCTCTCTCGGTTGCATCATTTTCCTCTATTTTTCTTTCTTGTTCTTATGTTCCTAATGCATCTTCATTCTCAATATCTTCTCTTTCTTCTTCCTCTATTCTTGGTACCTCTTCATCCTCTATATTTTATCCTTCTTCGTCCTTTTTTATTCATTCCCTTCCTTCAACACTAGAGGCTAGAGTCTCTCTTGATGTGAGGTATTTTATTTTACATTTAAGACTCCCTATCCATGTCCTCAAATTTGTTCCATATTATAGGGCCTTACAAGTGGTTAAGATCATCTACCACTATCAATTTTATGAGCATGTGGTGAGCTAAATGTTGTTATTTTCCTTCCCTTACCTTCTCACTCATCTCCATGATGGAACACAAAAGGATATCAGGGACACTAAGTCTTTCAGAAGTGCATAATTTTTCCTTGTATATTAGCTCTTGGAGCAACCTGAAGTAGTATCCATAGACCACACTTAATCTCCCTTCCCAAGATAAGTATTTAAGGATATGGTAAGATATCTCATCCCAAGGGTTAGGAAACATTTTTCTTCTAAATCCATTCTTCTCTTCTATAGGCTTTTGTTTTCAAAGGAATATGTTTTTCCTACCTATGAAACGTACTTTGTTATGGAAACAACTCACAAAATGATAGAAAAGATAGATCAACGCCTTAGAATTCACCCTCTTCGAGGGGGAAACCTCCTTTACATTACACAAATGAACTATTCTTGGATTTTATAAATGACAAGACCTCCCTTCTATATATAGGAGTATAAGGTGTCATAATATAATCAGAGTCGACATAACAATAATAATATAAGGGAAAAATAATAACAATAGTGGGATTTTGTGGGGCACAATAATTACAATATGGGGACTACATGGGCACAACAATATAATAAGGGGGTTGTACTAATAAAAATAAGGGTTTACACTAGTAGTATAGGGAACTATCATGCCCCTCTCCTTGAAAACTTGTTGTCCTCAATGCTTGAGTAGTTCTTGGTACTTCTGTATAAAATTCTTGTCCTCCCATGTGGAATCTTCGGTGAGTAAGTTCTTCCACTTGACGATATAATTTAAAATTGATTGATTTTATAGTCGTCGGGTTCTTCTTTCGGTGACTTCTCCAGGTTCCAATATGCTTTTTCCTTCCTCGTCATGTTCTGGCAATATTGTTTGAACTGGGATCTTCTGCAACTTTTAAATGAGTGGCCACACTTCTTCACCCTTCTTCCATTCATCCATTGCTTCATTTATCCAGTCTAGTTGGATAATAGAAATAGCACAAAAAAATGCTTCCACATCCTCATCCTTTCTTGAGAGTGCATCTGCAACAAAATTTTGCTTCCCTTTTTTGTAGATGATTTCAAAGTCATAACCCAACATATTTGTGACCCATTTTTTCTGTTCTTCTAAAGATAATATTTGTTCTAAGAAGTATTTAAGACTATCATGATCCATTTTTACCTTTAAGTGTCTTCCCATTAGGTAAGGTTGCCATTTTTGAAGTGCATGTCGTATTGCCAACATTTCCTTCTCATAAATAGATTTCTTGAAATTTAGCTATAAAAATACCCAATTGCATACATCAAAATTTCTTTCACTACAATGTTGATCTGCATGTTGTTTCATTTGATTCTAGACCAAAGTGGTGTTATCCATTAAAAGTTGGAGAACTTGTTGTTGATGCTCGATGTCATATTTCATTGCTTGAATCTTTTTCTTCTTGATATGTACTTCTATCTTGAGATTTTGAGGAGTGGTAATTTCTTCCAATGCATTACAAGATATGGTTGGATTCATTTTGATCTTTCACTCCTTGAACATTTTTCTCCTTCATATGTCCATCTATATTCATAGTTTTAGGAGTGGTAATTCCAACCAATGCGTTACAATATATGGTCGGATTCATTTTTTATTTCTTGATGTGATATTTCGCTTCTTGATAATTTTTCTTCTTGATATGTCCTTCTATCTTGAGAGTTTGAGGAGTGGTAATTATTTCTAATGCTTTACAAGATATTGTCAGATTCATTTCTTGATGCTTGATGTGATCTTTCACTTCTTGAACATTTTTATTCTTGATATGTCCTTCTATCTTAAGAGTTTGAGGAGTGGTAATGCTTGTCAATACTTTACAAGATATATTCAGATTCATTTCTTCTTTCTCTAGGTTTGGTTCCTCATGTATATCCTCTTCTTTCAATGTTTCATAATCCTTTTCTTCCTCCTATTCACAATTAATGTAAAATAATTTCTTCTCAGCACACTTGTGACCTTTAGTGTATTTCTTATCAAAATTGTAACAAAGCCATTTTTCTCTTTTTTCTTCCAATTGTTGTGGTGTCAACCTTGTAGGTTGTGGAAGGCTAGGAGAAAAAATACTTCCATCTTTATAGTTGTGAGGGGTAGAATTCCTTGTTGCCATAATTTTGCTTTCCACTTTTCTTGCCAAACTGAATGCATTTTCCAATGAATCAAGTTCCCAAAGACAAACCTGATGTTGAATGTTGTCCTTTAAAGTCCCTATGAAGACATCAATCCTTCACTTCTCTAGAATATCATTTCCCCTTATCTTCAATTGTTGAAAGTCCTCAATGTGCTCTACCATTGAACACTCTTGTTTGAGATTTATCAATTGGATAAAGAAGTTTCTTCTCTTTGTATCCTCATAATGTATTATCATTTCATCCATGAAAATTGACCACGTAACAAGTGGTTTACGAGAACAAGTCCCTTTATACCATAAAAATTGATTTGGTTATAAATAATTACATGCGATACATACCTTTTGTAATATTGGTACACCATGTGGATCAAAATATTTCTCCATCAGTAGCATCGAATTTACTAAATCCTTGCCATCAAACTTCCTCATCTCCCTTTTCCTTGATTTTAGGAGCTCAATCTTAAAAAGGTTGTACCTCTGTACTTTCAAATATTTAAGTTTTGAAATTTTGGTCTGTAATATCCCTCTGAGTCCTCTTTCTAACTTCGTGAGTCTGATCGCAATTGCATTCCCAAAGAAATATTTATTCCCAATCTCCCGATATGACCTAATTATAAACTAGTTCAGTAGAGTGAAGTTTTATGAGGTTCCACATGTCACGGTTTCAACCTTAGTTTCTGAATGTTAGACCCAGACAAAACACCATCGGTCCTCTTTCTGTAACTTCTGACCAAATTTTAATCTGATGCTCACATAGAAAGTTATGATGATTTTCCCAAGGTCACATCTTTGGGATGTAATTCGAGAGTCCACAACAACGCTAAATCCCTCAAATCATATATCCAAAAATGTAGTGATACAAGATTTGAAATTCACACCCAAGGTGGAGATCGATTTCTTCTCAAATGGGTTTTTGTTTTAGATTCTAAAACATCATAGTGAAAAATTTACAACGAAAAATACATAATGACCCGTTTTAGATGCAATTCTAGATCTTGTAAAAACCCTAACTTCCTCAGATCATATCTCCAAAACGATAGCGATAAAATATCTGAAATTTCTACTCGAGGTTCAACAAGAGTTAGTTTCAAATGGTTTTTTTGTTTTGAGCTTTCTAAATGTCACAAAAAAAAAGTTATAGGTAAAATACCATGATGACCTATTTGGAGCAACGAAACCCTAAAATCCAAAGCTCTGATGCCAAATGTTATGGTGTAAACCATCTATTAGTACAACCCATTATTTTTATTAGTAAAACCCCCTTATTATATTGTTGGGGGTGCTTGATGATATTGAGGAAGAAGGGTGCTTGAATTGATATCAACCAAAATAGTTTCTTTTACCTTAACCACAACAACTTAAAAAAGGGTCCCCTACTAATCAATTGACAACTATAATCTCTTAATTTCAAGCAGACTACCCATGAGATTAGTTATAGAAATAAAGAAGGAAGGTATCACTTACTTCTTATTAGAGAAATTATTGGTGTGCATGAAGGTTTTGAGATAGTATCGAGCCACTCTGACTCCTTTTGATCCTCTCAAATCCTCCTGGAGCTCCTCCTAGCCCTCATATAGCAATTCCAGGCCTACCTATATATTTCTCCTATAGCATTGTGTAGGTAGGGTTCGAAACTCCTTTTTGGCACTGTAGGCTACTCGATGAACTAGCTTGCTATTCATCCACCACTTTTTGGAATGAATGATGGTGCCAATGAACTTGAGCGAACACATAATATCCTGTTTTGGTTAAAATCTTGGACCACTATAGTGACATGGAATTAACTTAAGTTTCCTCTTTTCGACCATTATCCCCACTAACTGTAATCATCCCTCCCTCCTTGTGATTATCACCCCACTCTTGTAGGACACCACCTTTTTTTGAGTTGATATTTTCATGTTGCAAGGGTGTCTCAACTAACACTTGAGTTTACTAATCGAGGATGGCCAAGTTCAATGACCACCTCTAGCCTACTAAAACACATTTTCTCGCTTACAAGATGTTTTTATTATTTTTATGATGAGGGAGGAGGTTAGGGTTTCCATACCTTATCCTCCCTTTGGATCCAAATTATGTAGAGGTTTGCATGCTAGAGCTAGACCATACATCATTATGATCAATGGAGTTTACATGTTTAACTTATTTCTTGTGCAAGTCTTCATTTTTTATGCTACCTTGATTGATGTTGTTGTTGTTTGTTTGTAGGTGCCTCTTTTGATATCCAAGTTGTTACTGCTAGCGGAAATAATCCTTGAGAAGGAGGTGTATCTCCATAGCTGAAACTAAGTCTTCATCATCCCTTTAGGTGGTGGAAAAATATAATATTAGTGATTACTGTGTGGCTGTGCACGTTGCTACATGACGAGTTTCTTCCTGTAGTAGTATTTTGTTCTCCCCTTGAAGTATTTAGTTTGCATGAGGGAAATTAGGGATATGATGATGAGTTATGAGGATAGGGTTAGAGTCATGGAGGGATAGTTTAGGCATTACAGAGATAGGAAATGGTTGCTTCTATGTTTTTCTAAAGGTAGGGGATAGTGGAGAATTTTGAGCAATTGTTTGGTTAAATGAGTGGGTGTAGGATGGATGAGTGAGGGAAAATTCATAGGAGGACATTCTTTATCACTTCTCAGAGTTAGGATGGTATTTTGGATTATTTTCCTCCTCGAATCTCCCTTGTGTATCTCTACAAGATCCTCTTGTAGCATTACATGACCTTCCTATCGCAATATAAGTCCTTCCTGTAGCATCACATAGAGGAGGTGAATTTCTAATTTCTTGATGATGGGATGGTGAAGAGATATAGTATTGTTAATGGGGAGGGTGGATATGAGGTGTATGGATAGAGGAATGGATGGTAGCCTGTAGGTCTTGGCTTGCATCCATAATATGCCACCGTGTACAACTATGCAAAACAAAGAAAGGTCAGAAAATATGATATAAGCTACTTCCCAATTCTCTTTTGTTTTGATTTCTTTTTATTTTCTTTTTCTTTTTTCTTGAGACACACAGGTTCCCTTTGAGGATATTTTAAACTTCCATGCCTTCCTTAGGTGCCTCAAGGGAGGTTTCCACATAGGAAACTTAATTATTTTTCCTCTTTTTCATTTTTCTTTGCTCCCAGACTACCTCAAAGACGTTTTTCGAGTTGGACTTAGGTGCTTCATAGAGGTTTTCATCTATGCCTTTTATTTTTTATTTTTTTAAATTTTCTAATTTGTAGGAGTGTTTTGGACTAGAAGCTAAGACACTCCCAATCACATTCAATTCTTTGTTGACTAAAGTAATTGATTCCTCCTTGGACGTAGGCCTTCTACATAGCTTCAACCAGTAACAATCTACAATCAAGGGAATGCCTTCATCATCAATGGTTTTGATCTCGATAGATCCATTCTCATGACACCTTTCCACTAGGTATAGGCCCAACCATCTTTTCATTAGCTTTCCTTAAAATCTTTGAAACTAGAAACATATAACAGGGCCCAATCCCCTTCTTGAAAATAATGTTCCTTAATATGCTTGATGTGCCATACCTTCCTTTGCAGCTATATAACTTTAGCATGTAAGAGAGTTTGCATTCTGAACTCATCTAAGCCATTCAGTTGGAGCAACCTTTCCTGTTGTGTTGTGGTGACATCTAAGTCCAGCTGAGCTACCATATTAAAAGTGTTATATTAAAACTCAATAGAAAGAAAATATTTCTTCCCATAAACCAAATCATATGGAGTGAATCCAGAGGTGGTTCTCCAAGTGCTATTTTATGGCCAAGTGGCCTCTATGAGTCTCTCTACCCAATAATTTTTTCTTTTCTAACAACCTTGGTGAGGATGTTATCCAGTTCTCTTTTTGTTACCTCTACTTGCCCATTTTCTTGAGGATGATAGGTAGTCGATTTCTTGTGCTTGATCGGTGTTGCCTCATGAGATCGTCAATCAAATTAAATGTGAATTATGCTCCCTAATCATTGAATACCTTCCTTGGATGCCCAAACTTGTAGAATATGTTCTCTCTTAAAAATTATACCACTTTTTGCTCAATTGTTGATTTGAATGCCTTTGTATTTGCCCTTTTTTCCAAGTAACCAATGGACATAATGATGAAATATTTCCGCCCTGATGGTGGGTCAATTAGACAAATAAAATCCATGCCCCAATTTTCAAATGTCTATAAGGCCACTTTAGGTTGTAGGGGAATTTCATCCCTAGGTGTGGTTTTTCCCATCCTTTGGCATGGATCACATCTATTGGTATATCTCCTTGCATCTTAATGTAACATGGGCCAATAGTAACTAGCCTATAAAGGTTTAAAGGTTGTCCTTCTTGAAGAAAAATTAAGTCCACAAGGACCATCATGGAATGCTAAGAGGATTTCAAATAGCTCCTCTCCTCTCACACATCTCAATATTAGATCTGGTCTCAATTGGAAAATATTTCCCCCAATCTAATTGAAAGGAGAGCTTTTCGTTATACTCTTGCTTTTCTCCCTAGATGATAGATTAGGAAGGAACCTCTTAGCAACCAAGTAGTTTTATGTGTTATAAAAGAAAGGAGAAAGAAATGATATGGAAATAAGGTGCTCATCTATAATTTGATCATCCACCATCTCTTTATTACCTACAGGCAAGGTTAACCTAGACAAAAAATCTGCAACCACATTTTCTTTTCCTGGTTTGTGAATAATAGCCAAATCAAATTGTTCTAACAATAAAAAACAAATAATTATCATAGAATTAACATTAGGCTTGTTCATCAAATATTTAATGGTTGCATGATCTGTATGAACAAAAGTTTGGTACCCAATGATATAGCGCCTAAATTTTTTAAAGAATGTAGTACAACTAAGAGCTCTTTTTTAGTGACAATTTAATTCAACTCAGCTTTAGAAAAATTATTACTAATGAAGTAAATAACATAAGGAAACTTATCCTCTACATGTCCCAAGGCTCCCCCCCACAATGTTATCTGATTCATCAATATGGATATGGAAAGGAATGCCCATTTGTGACCTCCTAGGATGCGTGCACTAGTAAACTTTTGTTTCAACACTTCAAGGGCCTCAAGAAAACTGTTGGTCTAATAGAACTATGAATATTTTTCTAGTACATAAAAGGAAGGTGAATCCACTTTACTAAAGCCTTGGATGAATCTCCTATAATACCCCACTAGTCCTAAGAATATCCTCATATCCCTTTGCTTATGAGGGTTAGGGACCCTTTGGATGATGGAATTCTTTTTTAGGTCCACCTATATCACTTCCATGGATATTGAATGGCCAAGGAAAGTCCCCTCATTCATCAATAACTCACATTTCCTATAGCTTAGAGAGATTCATTTTAATACATTTTCTCAACACCTTGCAATGATCGAAGAGAGTTTAATGGAGGTCACATCCATAAGGAGTGAAATCATCCACATATATTTCAATAAAATCATGAACCAATTGAGAAAAAATACTCAAACTTCCCTCTAGAAAGTAGCAAGGGCATTGCACAAACACAATGAAAGAGATATATAAGGAAAGGTACCCCAAGGAATGTGAATTTAATCTTTTCTTGGTCTTCAGGGCTAATTTTGATTTGATTATATCCACTAAATCCATCTAGGAAGGAGAATAATTGCTTCCCCACATATCCATCTAGGAGTTTCTTAATGAAGGGTAAAGTTAAATCATCCTTCATTGTATCCTTTTTGAGTTCCTAGTAATCCACACAGATTCTCCACTTCCCATTATTCTTAGGAACTAATGCAAGAGGTGACACCCACTCACTATCTTAAATGAGGTATATCAACCCTACATCTAGTAGTTTTAATAGTTATTCTTTCGCAATGTCCTTAAGAGCTTGGTTCATCCTCCTTTAATGTTGGCACATAACCTTGAATCCCTCCTTGATGTAAATATGGTGAGTACAGATTGAGGGCTGCACGCCTTTCATTTCCTTATAGTCCCAAGAAAAAGCATCAAGGTGTTGCCTCATAATTTTGCACAATTGTTCTTCCTATTTGGCTAAGCGAGAAGGGTTGATATTTAAGGTTCTCTATGGGCTAAACTATAGAATCTTGAAATGGTATGGACTTGAGTGAATAGGGAATAAGTGAGCCCAAGGATTAATCTCAGGTCCTTTCATCAACTGATAAATGGGTATGGGAGTGGGAGACTAGTTATGAAGGATATGGTAAATGAGATCATTTTCATCAGGTTTCCTGCCTCTTGTAAAGATGTCCGCAGTAAATATTAGGTGGGGGGTAGTGTGATAAACTTCATCTTATTCCTCCTCTTCTAACCGCAAAGGTAAGCCATGCTAAATAGAAGGCTAAGAAGGAAGGTATAATACCAATTGTTTAGACAAATATCCATTCCTAATGGTCATGTTTCCAACCCTACAACTAATGTAACCATTAGTAGTGTCTAACCATGGCCTTCATAAGATGAGAGGTGTTATAACTCCATAATTTTCCTAGGCTGAGGAAGAAAACTACAAAGGTAACCACAAAACCATTTTTAAAGCTCAGATCTAGCCTTTCCAGATTCAAAGAGGGATCTCTCTATATGATTTAGATTTATGTTTTAAAATATTAGGTTCGTTATTGAAATTTTAGGTTGTTTTTTCAAAGGTTTGGTTGAAAAATGTAGGGAAATTCCGTGGAGCATGGAGTCATGAACCTTTGGGTTATCAATCATAAAATGATAGAGTAGTTGTAATAGGGCATGATAGGCAAAATTTTGGATCTTATAGAGTGCCTATGGAGTGAAAGGATGAATATGATTTAAGTTCAACTAATTATAGAGCATACTGAGATGAATTGTATAATTTACAAGCTTGAGTTGAGTGTACTTAAGCAAATTCAAACCTTAATTTTATTGCAACAATAATGAGGGAAAACATATGGAAAACTAAGAAAAGAAACAAGTTTTACATGAGAAAGTACATCACCAATTTTTTGACATGGGAATCCTAGAAAAAAACTCTTTGTATTTCTATAAATTTATTACTTTCAATACAATGTACAACTTACATCAATACACAATTCCTTTCTTCAAACAAGTTCCAACCTAATCCAACTAATTCCAACCCTTACTAATTATTATTACAACATATTTATATAACCCTGTCGATTGTGTTGGACCCACAAACATGTAAGGGGATCTCACCGATAAGAAGTCCCAATTATACCTCAAACTATTTGGTGTAGCAGTCCCAACAATGAGTCGTACAGTAATGCCTTGACCCCGATTTAGCATAGAGGCAAGTAAGATAAATCTAATAGTAGAAATGGTATTACAGATGTATCAATCCAAGGAATGTGAATGAGAGGTTCTAACTCACTAAGGGTGAGGTGAGTGCACCCTTGGAATCCTGTAATAGTACGTCACTTGGAAGGGAATACACGAGTGAAGATGCATCACAAGCTAGAAAGCAAGTTAGCAAGCAATCCAAAGTGATGGTTAAACCAACAATATATTTCAAAAATATTCATGCATACTTATAAATAATAGTCCATACATGCATGTGTAAGAAAAAAAATACATATATCATTTAGAGTAGACTATATATCATAGAATATAATACAACATATGCATGAAATGTGATGGCTTTGTTATAGTAAGTGTAAGTTCTAGTCATACAACACATCCATGTCCAGCCACTACTTCCAA
Organism: Pinus taeda; assembly: GCA_000404065.3. Classification (NCBI taxonomy): domain Eukaryota; kingdom Viridiplantae; phylum Streptophyta; class Pinopsida; order Pinales; family Pinaceae; genus Pinus; species Pinus taeda. The sequence continues at coordinate 340,680 of APFE031420952.1, read as the reverse complement.
TAGTGGAACATTACAGCTACAACCACCCACTCCTCCAAAGAGATGTACTATCTCTGCGTAATGGAGAAGCAAGGCTCATTAAAATATTGTCCAAGCTTTCTCTAAGATACTCGTAATGAATCTTAGCTGACCAAAAGCCTATACAATGAGTTATGATAGACTATTTCTAGCAAAGGGTAGGGTGATCCTTGACATTCCCCTTTGTGAAAGTTCAACTACCCTCATGACTCTTCATCTACTCTATCACTCTTACATCCAACTATTGACACTTGACTTACACTTGACAAGACATTACATTACAATGCACATGTACTCATGTGAGACAACATGCCTTGAGCAAGCCATGCAAGGCATCACTGACACTTTGTCCATTGTGACAAGACCAAATCTTTGACATGCCTGTGATGATGAAGGTGGTGAGATGATTCCAAGCTTGGTCATCCATGATGGTGTGCATGCACCTCATGGTGACAACGAACTCTTTCCTCTATTGCATCTGAGTGCATTGGTATAGCTACTTCATCCAAATCATTTGTTAGCATGTGCATGGCCTTCTTTGTGCAACCAAACCAAAAACACACTAATGCATAGTGTCTATGTTGATCTTCCAACATGTGCTGGTGGTAATGTGCATCTACTGTCAACTACATACTCAGCTGCAGTCGGACTTTCTTCTTACCTTCACCTTGGTGGGTGTACTGATTGGGTTGGATCACATGCATGCACACAATGACATGCATGCTGCTGAATCCCTTACATGCGATCAACAAAACTACTCACCATGTCTACTCCGTGCTAGTTGCTGGGATGAATTTATAACTTTTACAGGTGTAGTTTAATTTATGAGTGCATGTTGTGCCCCCTACTGTTCATGTTCCTGTTGCAACTTATTCACTCGTTTGTGTAGCTCACGTTCTTCCTTGAGTTGCTAATTCAACACATGCAACTCCTTTTTTCCATTCTCTGTCTTCATGTGATCGCGTTGTCACCTCATAGCCTGAGCCTCCAAAGTTGCTTTCATCATCAGTGGATCTTCTTGAGCTTGCAACTTTGTTCTTCCTTCATGTTGTCAACAACCTTCCTCTTACATTTGTTGCATCTGGTATGCCACCTTCAACTTCTATTCACGATGCTACTTTCTATGATGTTGTGGCCATCATATCTTGATTTCCTTGTCTATGAACAACTTGATGTCTCCGTGAGTAGGAAAGCTCATAAAAACTTGATCGATTACATATTGAAGTGTTCTCTAAATAATGTCTTTGACTATGGCCTCTTGGACACCATTGTACCTGCACTGCTGAGAGTTAGATGAGCACCTACTATACGAGACATGGAAACAGTCATGGCAAGCAATCTGTCAGTTGAAAACCAAAATGAACTTTAGAACTGACTTGCAACATACTTGTGTGGCTGATAATGAAGGTTGCACAATTTCTACCGGGAGGTCGGGAGACTGACCGCCAAGACTGCAGAAGGCATAGTCCAGGATGTCAAGAGATTGACTACCCATTGGAACGATGCAATGCACCATCCAGTCTAGCTGCTAGCTATTGGAATTGTGCAATGCACAATTTCAGATGGCAATGACTGGAGGTTCAGTGACTGCATTGCACAATTTTCTAGGCCAGCAGTCACTATCCCTTAGGATTGTGCAAAGTAGGCCTGGGGAATACCTGCTGAGAAGCAATGTGCATTTCTAGAGAGGATGGCAGTGTCTTCCCTCTTAGGATTGTGCAATGTTGTCTGGGTGAGGTAGAGACTGGGCCAAGGATGCCCAGACCCATTGACGAGCAACTAAAAGCAAATATGAATGTGAATGCATGGTGATGTTAAGTGCAAGCATAAGTGAATGATCATGCATGCAAACAGTGAATGATAGGTTTAGAAAATGGAACAACATGCAAGTGGGTGAGGTGAGTTGCCGAATCGGTGAGTATTCGTGATAAATAGTTTCATGCATGTGATAGCGTTGAGATTTTAATGAAAATTAAAATGGTCCTAGTACAAGCTATTATGTATAAAAATTATAGGAAGTGATCACTTAAATCAAGAAGAAAATGTTCATACAAAGTGAAACACAAAAAGTGCCAAAAATGAAACAAAAGCCATGAAAAGTAAGCTTACCCCAAAACAGATGAGCTGAATGTGCTAACGGCTCCTAAATGCGATGTGGGATGTCAAAGCTAAAAGATTGATGTGAGGAATGATCTCCGCAGCATCCAGATGATGAGTTTGTATAAAATCGAGGTTGTGACAAATCTAGGGAAAGTGACACTTGGTGGGAGGTTTCTGAAATGATCCTTACATGTAACCTTTGACTTCCAAGACATGTTGTTGTGAAAGGTTGGTATAGAGGCTCCAAAACGAAGCTAAGGAAAAATTTTGGAGGGTGGTTGTAGCTGCAACAACACTTAGAGACACACTAGTAGAACTTTAGCTCTCTGAATGGACCTTGTTCGTGAAAAGCAAGTCTAACACCTCCTAAAGTATTGTTCAATTCTTAGTTCATCTTGGTTTCCACACTTGCTAGATTGTAATATGTAGCACTTGCCAAGCTATTGGTCGATTTACACACATTCCAAGACAAGTCAACATAGTTTTTTTGATTTGGGTCGAGGGGTATATTGGTGCACAAGCGATCTAGTCATTAGAGTCTTAGTTTCATCTCTAGTGTTGCTCCGCTATGAGCAGGCCTAGACAGTACCCAAATAAAGTCACATAGGAATAGAAGCATGGCTCTACTACCAGTGACCCTGGTCAGTACCCCGGCAGAGTTACTTGCATCATGTCTCTACGCAGGAAGCCTTTCTCTTCTTTTGCCTTATTCATTTTTCATTTTTTCATTTCTTCAACTGTGCATAACACTTTTCATTTCAGAAGTAGAAGAGGTATCCCAAATTATTGAGAGTAGAAGAGGTTGTTCCAGTACAGAAGTAGTTTATTATAACTTTGACCTTCCTATTAAGGTTTCCCCCCTCTCCTTACTTTACTTGACTGAGCTCATGATGGTTAACCCAAAAACTACTAACTAGAGTAGTTGATACTAGTTTGCACACAACATTGTGTTTTCACCAAGGTTCACTTTGAACAATAAGTATTTTCCTTTGATGTATCATGGACTAAAAGTAACAAGTTCTTCATACAGATCCAAGATGACAGATAACCAAGTATTGATAGATGCACAAGGCCTCTTGTACTTTACCCAGCTTCTTTCAATATTCATACATGGTTTCATGCGAAACTATCCTACAAATGAAATAAGTGAACTAACAAAGAATAGAGCAAAGAAAAATAAGCAGCAAAAGAGAATACAAAATGTGTAAGAAAACAAGAAAGAAAACAAGCAAGCAAGCAAAGAAAGTAAGCAAACAAGCATGCAAGAAAACCAACTAAAAGAAAGCACTACTGCTACTCCTAAGCTAATGGTGCATGGGCCATCCCACATGAAGTGATACTTCCAATGTAGCCACTGGCACATTTGTTGACCCATGTGGGTGAAGGCATGGTTCACAAACAAGTCATCTATGTGAATCAGCAAGCAAGAAAGATATAATAGTGAATAAAAACACACTCCGAGTTTACAAGTGACCACAAAATAGAGATGACTGAAAGCACATCACATGCACTTTAAGCAGTTGCCATGGTGCTATGCTACATTACATGCATATGTTGAGTGTGTACATTCTCTTGACCGTGACATGCAAGAAAACATGAGAAAGGTATACCATTTATGTTGTGCATGTCTGCTTGTTCTATAATATTCCTCCAACTCATCAGCGATGGGATCCTATAGTTCGAGTGGAGGAAGTGAAATCAGAGTGTTTGTTTGATCTTCAACGTAAAGCAGAGAGTGATGAGGAGCCTTGAGTGTTTGAACAATTTCCTCACTGGAAGTGAAAAAAACCTTAGGACAACGAGGGCCTGACATAACCATAAGCTCAGGTTGAAGTGCCTCAACAGTCTGTGTGGTTTTGACTCCATTGATAAATAGATCATTGTAGACCAGTGTCTTAGATATATTAACAATCATTGAATCAACATCATGATAAGAAGAGGAAGTTGATAGATGATGACAACCAAGATCAGAAAATTCACGATGTTTGTCGACATCCTCAGTATTTTATGAATCGGGAAGAGGGGTAGATGGGAAGCAAGGATTTTCACCCTCTGTATTTTTAGGAAAGATGTATGATAGATTGCACAAATTTTCTATGGAAGATATGTCCTCTCCACACTGTAATGAAAAACTGACATTCGACGTGTCCTGTGAATGATGGGAAGTAGAAACATCTGGAAGTGATTTTTCATAGGGAAAATCAATAGTGATAGAATCACAAGGGATGTTAGAATAAATTGGATGAGGTGCTGCAGGAAGGGAGTCATCCTTCACCATAGGTTCTTCTTTAGATTCAGGCACACACTTATGAATTATTGCGCAAGTCGGCTGCATAACACCAACTCCGTTGACAACTTGATCCTTATTCACATCAGGTGAGGAGTCCAAAATGGAAGAACATGAGATAGTACAATCTAAAGGATCAACAGAACATGAGGATGGAGGTCGATGGAATGAATCCACATGACAACCAATAGGCTTGCAAGGCAAATCTACATAGAAATCAAGGGGAGGTGGGGTGGGAGGATGTCACAGTTCAACAGAGGTATGTGCATGATCTCCCACATCAATCTGCGGTGGTGGAGGTGGTTGATGAGGTGAAGGCAGAAAGTCTCTTGTGACAATGACTATGCCCGCTCATGTTTTCACAGTTCCATCACCGTAGTATGAGCGAGATTCAAGTGATTTTAAGAATTGTGGATTTTCATATATGTAAAGAAGATACTCAAATCTCCCATCGAGAAATTCCCGATCAATATGGTCTATCACTGTGACCATATGAGCAAGAGAATAAATATATATTTTCAGGTAGCGTGGCACACCAGTGCATTGAGTGCCCTTGAAGCGTGTAGAAGAATAATGTGCAGCTCATGTATTCTTCAAAGAATCCATGTCTTTCATGTGAGCCCACAACACTAGTTGCATGCATAACCAAGGCTATGTAGCCTCCACCATCAAATGTTTTATGACACAAGCTATCTGAGAGCTTTTCCGAGATGATGAAATCATTTCCTTAAGACATATGCTATGGAAGAGAAACTCGGTAATTAGTCATGACTCAACCTGTCATGTGGCCCTTCTTCTAGTGCCAAAATATTGATAGTGCTAGACCCACCAACATGTAAGGGGATCTCACCAGTAAGAAGTCTCCATTAAACCTCAAAGAGTTTTGTGTAGGAGTCCCAGCAGTGGTCGTATGGTAATGCCTTGACCACAATTTCGCATAGAGGAAAGTAGGATAACGCTATTGGTAGCAAGGGTGTGACAATTACAAGAAGCTAAGGAAGGTGCGTGACAGGTTCTAACACACTAAGGGTGAGGTGAGTTCTCCCCTTGGAAACCTATAATAGTAAATGAGGTTGAAGGGAGGACACGAGTGAAGATGCATCACAGGATGGAAAGAAAGTTAGCGAGCAATCCAAAGCGATGGTTAAACCAACAACATATATTAGAAATATTCTTACATACTTATACAGAATAGTCCATACATGCATGCGTAAGAAAACAAATACATATATCATTTAGAGTAAACCAAATAACGTAGAATACAAAACAACATATGCATGAAATATGTTGGCTCTGTTATATTAAGTGTAAGCTCTAGTCATACAATACATCCATGTCCAACCACTAGTTCCAATAGTGGAATGTTATAACCACAACCGCTTGCTCCTCCAAAGAGATGTACTAGCTCTGCGCAGTGGAGAAGCCAAGGCTTATTACAATGTTGTCCAAGCTTTCTCTAATATACTCGTATTAAAGCTTGGTTGAACAAAAGCCAATACAATGAGTTATGAGGGACCATTTATAGGAAAGGGTGGGGTGACCCTTGACATTCCCCTTTGTGACAGTACAACTACCCTCATGACTTTTCATCTACTCTATGACTATTGCATCCAACTATCGACACTTGAATTACATTAACAAGGCATTAAATTACAATGCACATATACTCATGTGAGACAACATGGCTTGAGTGATCCATGCAAGACATCACTGGCACTCGATATGTTGTGATCAGACCAACTCTTTCACATGATTGTGATGGTGAAGGTGGTGATATGATGCCAAGCTTGTTCATTCGAGATGGTGTGCATGCACCTCATGGTGATAGTGAACTCTTTCCTCTATTTCATTCAAGTGCATTGGTATGGTTCCTTTATCAAGCTCATATGTTAGCATGCACATGGTCTTCTTGGTGCAACTGAACTAGAAAACACATTGATGCATAGTGTCTATGTTGATTTTTCAATGTGTGCTAGTGGTCATGTGCATCAATTATCAACTACATGCTTAGCTCCAGTTATACTTACTTCTTATATTCGCCTTGGTGAGTGTGTTTATTGGGTTGGATCGCATGCGTGTGCATAATGACATGCATGTTGTTGAAACCTTACATGTAATCAACAACACTCCTCGACATGTCTACTCCATGCCAACTTCTGGGATGAATATATAAATTCTATGGTGCAATTTCATCCATGAGTGCATGTTGCGCCACCTACTATTCATGTTCCTGTTGCAACTCATTTGCTTGTATGTGTATCTCATGTTATTCCCTGAGTTGCTACCTCAACACATGTAACTCCTTCACTGTTCCATTCTCTGTCTTCACACGATCGCACCGTCACCTCATAGCATAAGTCTCTAAATTTTCTTTCATCACTAGTGGATCTACTTGATCTTGCAACTTTGTTCTGTATCCATGTTATCAACAACCTTCTTCTGGCATTCACAATATGCTGCCTTCAACTGTTGTTCATGATTTTTCTCATTGTGATATTTTTGCTATCATATCTTGATGTCATTGTCTATGAACAACTTGATGTCTTCATGAGTAGGCAAGCTCATAGACACTTGATCGACTGCATCCCCAAGAGTGTTGTGCTCTAAACAGTGTTCTTGAATCTACCCACTTGGAAACCATTGTACCTATGTTGTTGAGAGGTAAATGAGCACCTACTATACTGGAGACATGGCAACAATCATGGCAAGTAATCTGTCAATTGAAAACTAAAATGAACTTGAGAACCGACGTGTAAAATACCTGTGTGATTGATCATGAAGGTTATGTAATTTTCACCAAGTGGTCAGGACACTGACTACGCAAGACAAAGTTCAGGTTGTGATGAGGCTGAGTGGCCGTTGAGACTATGTAATGAATAGTCCAGTCTAGCTGCAGACTGTTGGAATTGCGGAATGCATACGCGCAGTGACTATATTATGCAATTTTCTAGGCTAGAAGTTACTGTCCCTCAGGACTGCACAAAAGAGGCCTGGGGAACAACTATTGGGAAGAAATGTTCATTTTTGGAGAGGAAGGTAGAGCGTTCCCTCTCAGGATTGTGCAATGTTGTTTGGGTGAGTTAGAGTTTGCGCCAAGGCTACCCAGACCCACCGATGGGCAACTGAAAACGAATGTGAATGCGAGTGCATGGTGATACTGAGTATAAGCATAAGTGAATGATCGTGCATAGAAATAGTGAATGACAGATTCAGAAAATGAAACAACATGCATGTGGGTGAGGCAAATCACTGAATCTGCGACCATTCGTGAAAAATAGTTTCATGCATGTGCCACCATTGAGATGTTAATGAAGACTAAAATGGTGCTAGTATAAGCTAGCATTTATCAAAATGATAGAAAGCGCTCATTGAAGTCAAGAAGATAGTGTTCATACAAAGAGAAAAAAAAAAGTGCGAAAAATGAAACATAAGACATGGAAAGCGGTCTTACACCAAAACAGATGAGTTGAATGTACCGAAGGCTCCTAGATATGATGTGGGATGTCAGAGCTGCACGGTTGATGTGAGGAATGAGCTTTGGATTGTCTAGTTGATGCGTTTTGATAAAATAGAGGTTGTGATGTGCATGTCACAAATCTAGGGAAAGTCACACTTGGTGGGAGGCTTCTGAAATGATCCTTGCATGTAACCTCCAATTGCCAAAAATAAATCCCTGAAACAAGAGATTTGTTTGCATGCTACCTTGCGAGAATTTGCCCATGCATGCAAGTCTATTTTTCTCAGTCCCAAAGGGAACTAGTTGACTTAGTTGCACATGCAAGAGGCTTCTCAACTGCGGGGAGAAAATGCACATTTCTGGCTGGGAGTTGGGCTTGCTGCTCAGAGTATTTGCATAATTTCTAGGCAAGGCATCTGACTTCTCCCTAGATTTGTGCAAATTCTGGGCTAAGAAGCCTAGCTAGGAAGGATTGTACAATTTTTTGTATGAATATTTCTCAATAGAATTGTGCAATTTTGTGGCCCAGCAGGCTGCCAGTCACGATTGTGCACTTTTTGGAGGGAAGGTTGGTTGCCCTCCATATTCATAAATTCTTGAAGGAGCTGCTCAGCCTGTTGTTGGACTGAGAAAGGATGAACAACCTATGAGGGGAATGCATCAAGGTTTGATTGAAATGTTGTCTTTTTACGAGAAAATCACTAGAGCTTGTGTACTTGACAAAGCAAGACACATTGCTGTGAAAGGTTGGTAGGGAGGCTCCAAAACGAAGCCAAGGAAAACTATTCAAGGCTGGTTGTAGCCACTACAACAAACTCTTACTAAACTAACATAAGATTCCAAAAGGGAATTGATTATAAAATAATATCTAAGAATTTTTGGTAAAAAATATGAACAATAAACAAAAAAAAAAAAACAATCATTAGAAAGCTGCAGAAATCTAAAATTGCTTGAAAATCTTCAGCCTTCAAATCTGGAAATTGGTTCATTAATGTTGATCCCCTACCTTGGAATCTATAGAGGTTTAATTTTTCTTCATAAAACATATTCACTACGCTTCAAAATCTGATTAAATCTACAATCTATATCAACTAGATGTCCCTTTATCTGTTATTTTTGGGCCAAAAAAGCTGAAAATAATTGCATGTCTATTGGTGTTTTCCACCTAGTTGATGAATATATTATTTGTATTTTGGAGTTAAATAAAATTTATGTGTTGTAATTTTTTCCCATAGTCTTTTCCTTCATCACACTTAAATAATTCATTACTATCTCAAAATATTTACTTTCACCTTATTTATTTTAACCTCATTTACTTTCATCTGTAACCTCATTTCATAAATATATCACTTGTAAGTCTCCTTTTACTTTCACCTATGAATTCGTTTCATAAATATATGATCCTTTTACTTGCACCTGTAACCTCATTTACTTTCACCTATAACCTCATTTCATAAATATATCACCTGTAATTCTCCTTTTATTTTCACCTGTACATTAGTTTGATAAATATATGACTTGTAAAAATCTTCTTTCACCTCAGTCACATTTTACTCAACCTCCTTCATTTGTAAACTCATTTTATAAATATATGAAATTTTTTTTGTCTTCTTCCTAGCCACATTTTCATTTAAATCAATACGAATAATGGATTTTTTCTTGGGGGGACGGGGTAGGTAGTAAGTGGTTTAGGAGCACGAGAGGTATGAAAGTTTAAGGTATGAAGTGCAGGGTTGGGTCATAATTTAATCTTTACTTTGTAATTTTACATGTGACTTGATGTATTTAGCATCTGATAAAATTTGGTTTCTAAAATTTAGAGGTTGTGTTGCTAAGTGATTTAAAAATAACTTTAATATTTCAAATAAATAATTTTACACTTGGGCATTTTCCCTTTGTTTTTTGGTTTTGAGGAGCAAACTTCAACCTGATCTATATTTTAATCCAAAATTCAATTTGAAGAATCGAATATACCATTGGAAAGTTGCTTTTGACCACTTTATCATCAAAACACCTAAAACATGATGTGACCAAGATTTAATATGAAAAATGTCTCCCAAAAATTTAGAATTTTCTTGACCACATCACTTCAAGAACTAAAATGTTTCCTTGGACGAGCATACCTTTAGGCTATGATTCTGAGTGATTCATAGGCTAATCTGACAAAAAATAATAGAAAGAGGACAACACCATTTATCTCTATTATAGGACCCTAACAAGAGGTTAGCCATTAAACTTGGCCTTGGGTTGGAGAACCAGGAAATCGGTAGGATACTCCCAAGAGTCAATGGAGACCATAACATCTTCATCAACTCCCTCAAGAGATACTATGGATCTATCTGCAAGTTGTCGCATTGTGGTGGTATTTATCAAGGTCCCTTGGAGGTTGAGGTTTATCATGGTTTCCTTAGTCGTCACCGATGAGGCCCATAAATAGGTACATTATAAGGGTTATGGTGTCATCCTATGGCTTTAGAACTATGTATTTATTGCATTTACTTACATTTTTTGTTATATTATGCTTAGTGAGAAGGATAAGATATGTTTGTCATCTCATCTAACCTAATATGGTTTAATTACAAGAAATGAAGCAATTTTTGAAATGATTTTTATGTAGGGGATCACAATATACAACAAGGAGAGAATATAAGGAGTTGTCCATCTCTTTAACTACCCCAATTAGAATAAGATCACACCAATCTCTCTCTCATCAGCTCAAGGTCATTGGCATCGATGTAAGTGAAAGTAATGAGGAATAGGATCCATCATTCTCAAGTTGTAGGAGACAAATACTCCTATTTTCTATGGAGCTGCTAGTAGCTACCCTCTTGTATAAATAAACATGTAGAAGATCTCATCAGGATTCACGTTTTTTTTCAACTATGTAGCTATTGAGATTAGGAACTTGGCACCATTATTTTGACTACTATTTGACGTATTAGACATTACTTTAACAATAATGAGAAGATGCTTGTTGATTAATCATTGAGTTAGTTCCAAAAGGCTGAGGCTCTTGTGTTTGGACCCAACACTAGCGGATTAGGTCCCCCTTGTGTATTTTTATCTCTTTTATTTTCAAACTAATTATTTTATTGTAGGTTAGTAGAGAATAATCCATCAAAATTTATGATTGTAGCCTCTATCTCATATTTCTCATGGGGGCATGAATAGAATGATTTACAACCACAAAAAAAAAAGTATAATGTTTATGATTTCTATGAAGAAGTTTTTTGATAGTCATATTATTTTTCATGTGCTTGTTGTAGCTTATAAGTTTGTTTATTTATTAGATTAAAGTCTCGACATAGATTAGATAGCATTTTAATTCAACTCATATTTTCCACTACTAGTTGTTTGATTTTTGTCAATAACAAATGTATGTATTCATGTAATTACTGTAGGGATTTTTTAATATATAGACAAGGGAACCTTAAACACCTCCATCTTGGACTCCCTCACCTTCTCTTGTGAACCCCAAATTCTATCCCAAAAATTCAGTTTCATGAGATCATTTTCCTAAGGTCACCGAGAACATCCCTCCTAATGCAAAATAGGCCGTCAAAAGGCTTTGAGCTTGTCTAGGGGATTTTGCCACTGTTCACTCATTTACCTCAACATCCATCCACCTTTTCCATACCCTTAAACAATCATTTTCACCTGTTAAACCTTTTCTGAAACCCTCCTGTAGAATTACATGCATTCCGGTAACAATACATGGCACTTGTAGCAACCTCTTGTAGCACAATTGTAGGAGTATATTTCTTCACTATTTCTTATCATTGTTGTAACTTTGACTTACTTTAGAAGCATGCTGATGCCAAGTTGTGACTTCATGATCAAGGGAATCTCTTAGGCCACTCCAAAGCCTCCTTTTCCTTCACTGCAAAAACAAAATAACATTAGTTTCCTTATCACAGATTTGGCATAAATAGAATAGTAATTTACATGCAACTGTGAGCTATTTAGATGGCACGTAGAATCTCAAATTATGGTTTAGTAGGTTGTCTTCTCTTCTGCAAGTAGATATGTCAACTAGATGGATGATTGCAAGATAATGTAGTTTCCTTTCTGCAAGTAGTTTAATTCTTGCATTTTCATGAATTGTTTGAATGCGATTTAAAAGTTGAAATTAATAGCGTTTTCCTTTGCATAGTTAAAGGTACATTTTAAATTGCATCTTCATTATCTTGATTTCATTCTAATTTAGTAGGAGGAATGATCTTGGAGCAATAATAATCAGATGTCCTAGTTGAGGGTGGCATGATTAGAAACCCATCTATTATTCATATAGCACTGCAACCTCAAAGTTTGTGCAAACACCAGGTTGATAAATAGAGTTGAGGATCCCTTGTGTGTTGTAGCACTCTTGGTGCAATACAAGAGCTCACCACTTTTGGGTGTTGTTGTCGGGGAGGTGTCTAGGTAAACTTTGTTTTTACTTAAGCAGTATTTTCTATTTTGCATACAGTTGTGAAGAAGTAACATAAAATAAAAAGAGAAAAATTTTCCTTCATGCCACGTAGGAGTAGAGATACTCATGGAAAATTATTACCAAAAACCCTCCTACCCTCAAGCAGTCAATCTTGACATTTCTTCGATGATTTTCATCTTCCCTCTCTGACTACAAGAGAGTTAAAATATCATCTAGGTGAGAAACCTAAAATTTTTGAAGAACCTATTAGTAAAGAAGAGGAACCCACTTCACCTACCAAACTATGGATGAAAACAAGAAAAATGAGATTTTCCATATCAAAGAGGCTAATGGAGAGGCTATAATGAAGAATATAAGCCATACTTCCCTTACACAATTCCATGGATTAACCTATGAGGATCATGATACCTTCATATTTGAATTTGGAGGTACCTGTAGGACCTATGACTATGCCCCTAATAACTATAAGTTGATGTTATTCCCCTCTACCCTTAAGGATGCAGCCTTTGCACTCGTTTATGTGATTTTCTTGCAGTAGAATCACTACCTCAGCTCAAATACAACATGCCTTTAATGACAAGTACATGGAATATTGTAGGTCTAAAGGAACCAACTAAGAAATCTTTAGAATGACTCTGGACTTGATGAATCCCTATAATACTATGAGTAGAGATTTCAAATTAGTTATAGGCGAGCCAGATGAACCATTGATCCTGAATCACTCAAATTCTCCACTTTGTCCTACCTTTTAAAAAAATATAAAAGCACAAAATCCATCATCTTCATTTCTACAAGTGCACGTCTGCTGAAATTTTTCCCATTTTGCAAGATTATACATAGTGGTATATTTCATGGCTATAGGGCCAAAATTTTCAAAAGTTCCTTGATTCTTCCATCGACTGCTTCCTATACATCATCTCCACTCATATGATCATGTATCTCCACCATCCCATTAGCGTTAACTTCAAGTTGCACCTACTCTCTGGACAATTATAGGAAGGACCTGTAATTGCTACAGGAAGGTCTTCTTGTGCTACAGGAGGGTTCTGAAAAAGATACAAGAGGGAAATACAAGGACAAGGATATTTGAACAGGAACCTTATGACTTTGAAATTGGTGAAGGAGAATCCCCCAACATTTTACACCATCCATCCATCACTCATCCATGTCACTTCATGAAACAATTCACTTAAATTCTCCACCCTGTCCTACCTCTTAAAAAATATATATATATATACATAAAATCCATCATCTTAATTTCTACAAGTCTAAAATACTCCCTCATGATCCTAGTATTGTCCTCAAGACTTTCTATAATTTATCACAAAACCCCCATGCATATTAAATACCCCATAGGAAAAAGAAAGGATTGTTAAAGGAGGAAAACCTCCAGTTATAGCAGCGTGTGCGCACATCCCAAAAATAAATGATATTTTTTTTTCTCATTAGAAGGGATGATGGAACCTTATCATACAAATTTGAAGAAGTCATATCACTCGCAGGAAGAGTTTCCACTAGCGGCAACAACTTGGACATTAACAAGGTATCTGCACACAAACACAAGAAACACAACAGTGAAGCACCCTAAAGAGAAATGAAGATATGCACAGGAAATAAGCCAACAAGTCATCTACCTTGATGCCAGTGATATGGTCCATATACAAAATGAAAATTTCCACATCAGTTTGATCATGAGGTAGGCACATGTATGCTAAAATCTTACCTCCTCATTATGTGTGAATAACAAAAATGTACAAATGTCGATAGGGGATGTTTTACTAAGCTTGAGGTGGCCAATTAACATTGCCACCCTCAACTAGTGAACGAAAAGTGAGGTTAAGAGCTCATGCAATGCGGAGATATCACATAGATTGAGTTGGGACCAAAAATACTAGGTGGTTATTATGAGGGAAGGAGAAATAATTACTCATAGTGAGGACAATGGTCTAAAACAGGAACCTCACGTGATGCCAACTCACCATAATGCTCCAAGCCTAAACTCAAAAATGGCATATTATCTACTTGGGCTTGGTTCCTTTTCCATAATCTCTCATTTCAAAAATGGTTACAAGGAGAAAATTCTTAGTTTTCCATTGAGCAGTTTCCAAACTCTTTCTACAATTGCAACAGGAAAGAGCTACTAGCATACCTGCAATTTCTCCTAGTGGGTTGAGATACTTCTACAGGAATATTGAGAAGGAGAAAAAGGGCCACAGAGGTTTGAATTAGTTTCCAAGTTACCATATTCATCCCAAACTACTTGACAAGAAGTAAGTGTTACCATATCCTCTATCCATCCATTAAATTGCATTCACATTCTACTTGAATTATATAAATAGTGGCAATATAATTGTTCAATCAAAAGGTATTTTTGATTAGTATAGTGATGGAAACATAGGAAATTCTTATCGATAAGTATTTGTTGGCTCACCGTTACCGCTTAATTAAAAACTAAAGCTATAAAAGAAGCCTCTCTCCCTCACTTAATTAAGTTCAAAAATAAAAGATGGCGGGGGGGATTCAATAGGAGGGAACCCTCAGATATCAAGAGAATCGACCTACACTCCCCTATGGTAGAAATTTTTAGCAGACACCAATGGCTAGAGTTCTTTGAGTTACTAAGAGGGTATTGTGATGACATTCCTTGAATTTTCCATGGTGTTGAATTCCAAAAAAGAGGATAGTTCGACCACTTTTGTGAGGAATTTGGACATCTCTCTTAGCATAATAACAACCCTACCTCTAGGGATCAAATGTAGAATATAAGACAAAGCCAACAATGCCACTACTAAAAAGAATTTATTCATTTCCAAAGAAAATCCTATTGAGGACAAAAACGGAGTTAGGAGAGAAAGCTTACCTTATGAGTGGGATGAGGTGGCTTACCATATTCTAAAGTACATGTCCTATGAGGGAAGAATGATAGTGGTATATTCTTACCCCTTTATATTACTTCATGAGCTCAAATTCAAGACAAAATTTCCTATTTCTCAAAGACTAACTATGTCATACTTCCTCCCAAATTCCATAAGGGAAATGAGTAAAAGGTTAAGAGAAGGAAAACACGAACACCTGGACCACCATGGTCTCATCAAACTGATAGTGGTGGATGCCTTGAACAACTTGAGAATCCCTATCCTTTGGTTCAAATTCATAGACATGGATAGAGATACATTCATAGAAACACAAGCCATCACACCACGAATGGAGGGAAAAATAGAGGGAGAAGAAGAAGGGGGAAGTTCAAAAGAAAAATAAAGAGAGACAAAACCATCAAGAACAACTGAAGAGGTAGAGATGAAAATATAGGAAGAAGATGAAACAAACACAAAGGTAGGAGAATAGAAATATGAAAAACAAGAGCAGGGAAGAAAAGGAAACATTAAGTCCTAAGAGGACTAATGGGCCCAGAGAAACATATATATCCCCATAGCAAGAAATATTGTCTCCAAGAACCATGAAACATGAGGTAGAAGCAAATTTACCTACCATAGGAACTTCGGTAAAACCTAAAAGGATGAGACAATGGAAAGCCCCCCTATATTTTAAGAGCAATAAAAGCACAAAGATCAAGCAAGGGAGGCCAC
Organism: Pinus taeda; assembly: GCA_000404065.3. Classification (NCBI taxonomy): domain Eukaryota; kingdom Viridiplantae; phylum Streptophyta; class Pinopsida; order Pinales; family Pinaceae; genus Pinus; species Pinus taeda. Next base: position 324,799 of record APFE031420952.1, on the reverse strand, counting down.
AAACTCCCACAAAGATCCCCATCACAATTGAGAAATCCCCATGCAAGAAACAGGAGGTAGGACCAACTAAAAGAAAAATTGAAGAGGTCTCCTCTCCAAAAACCAAAACAAAGACTCTTATAGAATATGTGAGGAGGCCTACCACTAGATAAACCTCCTTCAAACAACCCAAGACACCAAAAACCCTCCAAAAATAAGAAAAAGGGAAGATACAAGAGGGACAGAGTATGCTACAAGAGGGGAAAGATGTGTTTTTAGACGAGCATAATGTTATACTAGAAGGGCAAAATGTGACACAACAACCTCCCCAAGAACATTTGTGAAGGACTTCCTAGAGATCCAAGAGCCTAATACACAACATAGCACGAGCTCCTACTACAAATTCATTGAAGGAGGGAGGATTATCCCCTGAAAAAATGTTGTCCCACTTCTTTATGAGCTATAGATAAAAAGAGGAAGAACCCATAGGTGGCTGAAAAATGATAAAACTAAGAAGGTATACGATGTAGGCCTTATGAAAGAAAATTTCCTTGAAATTAGCAAAGAATTAAGTGAGTTGAGAATGAGAGAGTCTAATATGAAGGAAAAACTAAAGTCAAGAATATGTGGTTGAGAGAGAGTTTGCAAGAGAAAGAAACAAAAATTTCCACCATGCCAAGCCCCTCCATGGAGGTATTGCAGTGCAACCAACCATTGAATTCCCATGCCTTCTTTCTCAAAGAAAATTAGTTGCAATTCAAAATGAAAACCTTGGCAAAAATTGGATCTATGCCTTTTTATTATTACAAAGAGTTCATTGAATTTTGAAATGTAGATAACATGGAAGACAAAGGAAAATTGGTTGAATTTTACATACACATCCTCACTCAGATAGATATGAACATTTGGGATCCCAATGCAAGATTGCGGGATACATTGTTGATGGCCCTATCAGCATGGATGACTCATGAGGAGGAAAAAGATGAGGAAATGAAAAGAGTAATGGAAAATGAAGAAAATGAACCATTTTATATTAGGGCAGAGCTACTGAGACCAATGGTTGTCATTAGCAATCATGGCATAATCTCCAATGATGTTGTTTTAGAACCTAAATACCTTTCCAACTAGGAATAGACCATCCTACATTTTGAAGATACATCCAGGTTGTTTGGAACAAAAATCCGACTGCCACACGATATGGCATGACTTACCCCACAACCTACAAATCATAGAGCATCACTCTCCTTACCTGCTAAGGAATTCCTTGTAGAGAATGCCCTTATATATGAGGATCATGAAACAATTGAAATTCAAGTTGATAGGAATTAGGCTCAGTCCACCCTTTCTAATAGGCCTACATGAAGGAAGACATGAAGAATGAGAATAGACGAAGTGGACATAAATAGAGAAGAATGTAGGTTTCTATCCCCAAGAGGGCAAACTATCTAAGTGTCCTTGGGATGTTAGGGAAGCCACCAATCACATGCGAGAGATTCACATAGATGACTGAATTTCTCTGAGGATGAGCAACAATTTTAGTAGAGGGTGATGATGAGGCTCATCAATAGTTAAATTATAAGGGTCATCGTGCCATCCTTCAGAGTTAGAACTGTCTATTTCTCACATTTATTTACATTTTTTGTTATGTTATGCTTAGTGAGAAGGATAAAAGATGTTTTTCATGCCATCTGACCTAATATGGTTTTATTGCAAGAAATGGAGCAATTTTTGAGGTGATTTCTTGTGGAAGCTCGAAGTAGACATAAATGAGAGATTAAAGGTGGTTTTCCACCTATTTAACTCACTCAATCCATCCAAGATCAGCACACACTATCTCTCTCATAAGCTCGAGGTCATTTCCGGCCATGTAAGTGAAAGTAATGAGGAACAAGATCCATCATTATTCAGTTGTAGGAGGAAAATATTGTTATTTTCTAGGGATATGCTAGTAGCTACCCTCTTATATAAATAATCATGTAGAATATCTCATTAAGGTTAGAGTATTTTTTTTCAGCTAGGTAGCTATCGAGCTCACGAACTTGACACTATTATTTCGACTGTTATTTGACGTATTAGAAATTGATTCAATGATAATGAGAAGTTTCCTATTGATTCATCCTTGAGTTAGTTCCAAAGGGTTGATAATCTTGCGTTTAGGCCCAACCCGAGTGGCTTAGGTTCCTATGGTGTATTTCTATCTCGTTTAGTTTCATATTAATTCTTAGTTTCCTTCATGTTAGTGGAGAATAATACATCGAAATTTGTGATTGCAATGTCTCCCTCATCACTATCATGGGAGCATGAATAGAATGATTTACAACCACAACCCCAAAGTACTATGCTTATGATTTCTTGGAAGAATATTTGTGTTATTCATCTTATTTTTCATGTGATTTCTATGTAGCTTAGAAATTGATTTATTGATTAAATTAGAGTCCAAACATAGATTAGATAGCTTTTAAATTCATCTCATATTTTCCACCACTAGGTATTTCAATTTGGTCAATAAAAAATGGATGTATGAATGTAATGATTGCAGGGTTGTTCGAATTTGCAGACAAGGGCACCTTCACAAGCTCCATCTTGGATTCCCTCACCTTCTCTTGTGAACCCCAAATTTTGTCCCAAGAAAATTGTTTCATGAAATCATTCTCCTAGGGTCACAGAGAGCATCCCCCCTAATGAAAAACATGCCTTCAAAAGGATTTGAGCTTGGCTAGGGGATTTTTCCACCCTTCACTCATTTACACTAAACTCCATTCACCTTTTCAATACCCTTAAACCATCATTGTCACCTCTTAAACCTTCTCAACAATCCCTCTATAGAATTACATGCTTCGTTGTAGCAATACATAGCATCTAAGGCAGCCTCTTGTAGCAGACTCGTAGTAGCCTATTTCTTCACGAGTTTTGATCCCGTAACGCCCCTCCATTGTGTACTACATTATTGTAAAACTAATATAAGTTAAAGCTGGGTATGATATCCTCCCTTGTGTGTTAAAGGTTATAGAACTAAGTTGAGGAAGGTTAGGTTGATACCCTCCTTTGTGGGTTAAACTATTCTACACCTAAGCTGAGGTAAGCTAGGTGATATATAATCTGAAAAGAAAATGTATTATTAAATAAACTAATAAAATAAATCACTTGCAGGGTGGAGCACCAAGTGAGAGGAGATGTTTGCCAAATCTCATGAGGAATGGGATAGATATGAATCTTTCATGATAAGCTTCTAGATGTGGTTCTAGATAAGGTTGGATGGATTGGATATCCATCAGATGAATGGGAGATAAAGATCCATGGGACATAAAATATTTATGGGAGATAAAGGCGAGCTTTTATGTGGAAAGGCATCCTAGGAGATAAAGATAATATTTTCTGGATAAGACCTAGGCAAATGGAAAAATTCATAAAATAGGATGCCGCTAATGGTAACTAAACCATGAAAGAGGTTATTAAATACCTAATGCATAAATTAATTGAGGATAGTTGATCCTTGGAGAGATCTTTGGTTCGAGGGGAATTAGAGGTGCTTCATTTCTGGGTGGTGGTGCTCCTCCCTCCAAGTGAGGTTTAGTTGGTGTCAAATGTGTGGAATGTGTGTATGATGATTCTTACTTTCTCTATGTTATTCATCTAGTTGTTTATTCAAAGAGTTCTTACATTTCATCTTCATGAGAATGTTTGATGAATAATGTATGCTGATGATGTTTCTCTCTAATCTGATGTGATTCACTTGAATGGTATGTGTTTCCTTACCTATTAAGAGATAAAATAATTTAGCTATGATATAAGAATGGTTAAATTTATCTCTGCTATGGAAAGGATGGTTTTCTTATGCATGTTGTATTCTAGTGTAAATATAGTTCTTACATTAACATCAAGTGGTAACTCTGGTGCATGTGGGACACTTAAGGTATCATGCTTCTAATTGAATAAGTAGAGAAATTGTTTTAGATAAGAACAATTTAATTATTTAGTTATGCACGTTGATCCAAGGGTTGGTCAGATTACTTTGATGATGCTTAACTATATTAGTAATGCATGGTCAATGTCAGATAATACCCCATTAATGTCTGTGTGTATTAAAGAGAAGATTTTACAGGTTGCATGCCATGCTTATTCCTTCATACTCATTGATGATTCTACTATACATAAGTTGTTTATATGAATCTAAGGGTTCCTGGTATGGATCTAATATAGCATAAAAAAATGATGCGATATTATGAGGTTTCTTAGATTATTAAGAAATGAGTATAGTAATAGGAATAATGTTGATCCCTACCATGATAAATATGTTACGTAGGACAATAGTTAGATCTTAGCTATAAAAACAAGAATTTTTTTGGATTGGGAGCCTAATACCCTATTATTCCGGGATGGGACAAAGTTGTACATTATAAATGTTATAAGAGGCATAGGTTCAGACACTAAGGCCTATAGACTCATCCACCTCTGTAGGGTTTTTTTTGGATGGCTTTTAAAAGGCAATGAAAAGAATAACCAAAAAATTATCTGAAAATTTAAGCACATGAATTTTATAATGAGTTATGACCACCATGGAAAATTAGGATTCTTAGAAAGCGAATGCAAGCATAAACATGGTTATTAAAGGATTAATAACATTTGTATATAACATGTTAAATTTCAAAGTATTTAAAACAAACTACTTAAATTGTTTCCATGCGAAACTCGTGGAGTTATTATAATGGGTCATTTTGAATGGTTGAACAACGACGAAAAGAGCATAATGGTGGAGCATAAGCTAGGATTGTTGCGATAGACCAAACAGTGAGGTGAGAACGTAACCCTAGATCATGTGGTGAGATGACACGTGATGCGAGACCCACCCAAAATTATTATTTTCTTCAGAAGAGCAATGAATGAAAATGAATGAGAGACCTTACATCTTCTCTCTTGATACCTCGTTGTCTCTCGATTGATACCTGGATCTCGATTGAGAAACGGATTTCTATTCTTGTGACCTGATGATGATGAAAGAACTTGACGGATTGCCTTAGACACTAGACTGTGATGCTAAAACAATTGGTTAGTCGAACTAAATCGAGGTTGGTTTAACCCATTTGACTATATAACGTAGGTGGGAACGTGTGGATAGACGATAAAACATGAGGTGGCAGTAATCACACCCATTTCCCACATCACACGAGGGCTCTTGACAAATTGATTACAATGAAGAATATAATCATTCTCCTTCATGCTCAACGCTAGTAAAATTTCGGTCATGCCGGATTAAATTTTCTTTTCCGGAGATGGAAGAGTCGACTTTCTATTATCACCAGTTACTCGATCCATCAACACTTTCATGTATTCGTATGACCACAATAAATTCAAGTTGATAATTTCTTTGAAGTTACCTTAAGGCACCGGGAGGATGCGTATTTTGAATTTTGAACTCACCCACATCATTGGTTGGCAAGAATGTGGTTGTGTAATATCGTTAGGCTTTCTAATCTGGAATGGCACATCACATCAGATTTTAGATAAAATTTGGATCCAAACATGCATGTATTCTGATTACCCTGGAGGATGTGCATTTGATATGGGAAGTCTCCATCAGTGGAGAACCCGTGTTCTTATGAAGAAATATTATGACAAGGCCACACATGAGTGATCGACTAATGTGAGATTGTAATCAGAGATTAAGTGGGGATGCTCATCACTTGTGGTTGGGTGGTTTATGTATGACTTATCATCTACGGTGAAGATATGTATTCAGCATGCACTATTGTTAGAGTTGAGAGACCAGAATGCACGCACAGTAATAGCAGTTCATGGTGAGGGAGTGGCTTGGCAATGTTTTACAACTAAGCATGGCATGGCAAAGTGATCACTTTTACCACATTCAGAGAACCACATGTTTAGATATATCGCTGAGTTTGAAAAAGGTAGATCCAGGGGTTTGAATGTGATAGAAACGTTACAAAATTATAGGACAAAGTGAACATACAATAGTTAGAAAGCTCACACAACTACAAGAGTTCAACCCAAGCCTTAACACTAGGGGCAGCAGATGATCGTGACTGGTGAGGCCATTTTAATGGATTTTACTAAATTAAAGCACTAACATCAGATGTTAGTGAGGCCATTACAAATATATGATTACATGAAGTGGATATCATTCAGGCATCATTGCTCAAGCTTCGAGCAAGCGACGGGGCACTTGATATTTTGATCATGCTATTTTATTCCTCATGCGTTGCTGGGTAAAGTACCTATTCTTTTTGGAATCTGATTGGAAGGTTTCCCATTTAGATGTACATCAATAAGGTTGACTGTAGACCACATTTTATGGGGAGTGTGTAAAGAACAACAAAAAAATCTCGGCTACTATTGTTTCTTCTTTTTGAACATTGCCTTTCCAAATGCTTATCATGAGTTTGGTGGGATCAAGGAAAATCTAGTAACTATTTCTTTTTGCCAATTATGGAATCAGAAGCAATGGTTTGGGATAATGACTATCGTAGTGTACATCATCACCCTAAAGTTGAATAGGGATTATCTGTAAATCACACAACGCTCAATCTTATCTGAGCAATAAAAAATAGAAAGCATAAAAGACTTCAAACAATATCTGTGGATGTGCAAGAAATACTCGCAAAAAGCATGGGTAAGTATTGTTCGGTAGAATTTGTTTATATTTGAAAAAAATCAGAGTTGCAATACACTAAATTTTTTTCCGATTTTCATTACTACATTCAATTGGTATTACTTTGTTGAAAACAACCGGATAAATTCATTGCAGTATTGCAGCCTAAATAGTTATTATCGCTAATAACGTGTATTCCAATTTTCTTTTTTTTAGCCTCCCATAATCATAAATATGGGAGAAAACTTAGATTTCAAATAAATTTTGGTTGGAAGTTTCAGTTGTTCTCCAAGTTTGTGGAGAGGTAGCATAGTGGAGAGCAGTGTAGGAGCCGATTGTGCTCAAAACTGGCTGAGATAAAAGGTACAATGAGTTTCGGGAAATTGAAAATTTAAACCTTCTTACATAATAGTATTTGTGGAGTGTACGGGTATTATTTTCTTTAATTCTATTACAATATAATTATCACTAACCACCATGTATGGGTTTGTTATGTGGATACAACTTTACCGGGAATATTGACGCCCGAAATGAAAGCCAAACACCAATTAACTAAAATGATAGAGGTTGTTGCAGATTATGAGGTGGAAAGAGATATAGGTGGCAATGATCAGAGGCTCCATTAAGGTGATCGTATGAGGGAATATGAAACTACGGCCTAGAGAATCGCAAATAACAGTGTTCATCAATGTAGGTTACACTCTTGGCATATGAGTTCTGCACACCCACAGGTTTAAGATTAAATAAGTTTAGTTATTATGAATGTTGCTTAACTACTGAAATTAATCTTAGTAGACAATTGGATTAATTAGCAGTGAAATTTAGTAAAGCATTGAAGTTAACCCTCTTCACATAATTATAATGACACTGTAGATATTATTGTGGAGTCATTAACTGTATTTCAATTATTAATTTTGAAGCACACTAGAACATGAAAGACCTTAGTTATTTCCATACTAAATCATTTCACTCAATGAAATGGCATAATTAAGGATTATGTATGATGAACAATTTCATTATTATGTGTGTGACTCTCATTACTTAAAAGAGTAGTTGCATAGTAGGTAGTTGTTGTGGCTTGGGGCTATACAACCATCTTAAGGCATGGGACCATTATACCAATGTGGAACGAATTTCAACAACCTCATTGTGGTATATACATATATGGGTGTATGAGACATCTAGTAAATCTAAAGGTAATCATCATTATGAAACATATGATACCTATGGTTAACTGGAAAAACATTCGTGCATAAGATTAGGGTACATGAGAAATCAGTATGGTATAATCTATGGTTCCAATCATCTGTGTTATACATTGATACTAGTTTAGCTAATCCTACTTGTTGCTTAAAAGAAGTAACCTCCAAGGAAATTTTGTGGTGCATACAATGATGCATGCCTTTCTCCAAGTTGGGGGTTTGTACCCAAATGCTGATTTAAAGAGTCATTGTGCTTACATTCTTGTGATAACCGTTGAATATTAACAATACATGAAGGAAACTTAATATTTAAGAAGCCTTGGAGTTAGTATGCTAATTGCCCCCAGAATTGATAAGAAAATAATATTATATCATTCATTAAAGGTCATATAATATGGCATTAAAAAAACAATGTGAATGTAGGGTGCTAGTAAATTCCCCATTAGGGAATTCTCTTACTTGTTAAATTGTCATTAAAGGTATGATTGTTCTTATGTGCATGATTGTGTTTATTAATATTCATAGTAATGGTAATGACTACATGCAAATCCATTATAATCTTGTTGAAGTCACCTGAAATATTCTTGTTCCTGCAAAGAAACAAAACTGGGAATGAGATCAATTAATGTAAGAGGTGGATGGCATGGATGAATACAAAACTATAATGCAAGAAAATTGATACCTCTACAAGTGCTATAAAGGGAATTGACTAAATAAAATGACAATTGTATAAAAGAAGAAATGTTAAATCCTGGTAAGGGTTATGCAATGAAAAAGGTTTTCATGAAAAATGATAAGAATATAAAGAACATGCATATATATCAAATAGTAGAGTTAGTGTTACGTGGCATATTAGGTAATTGTCCTTACTTGGGCCACAAAGTGATCCCATTCATTAGAGCTATTCATGGATGACAAAGTATAAGAAGAACCACCTATATTTTGAACATATATGGATTGGTGAGACCTCTTTATCAAAACATGACCATTACTATGTTTAATATGGAACATACTATTCTTGTAATGGATAATTAGATAAATATTTGTACATTAAATCATTATGTATAATGATTTCCATAAATAAGCAAAGTCAATTCTAGTTTATCTTTGCAGGATGATTTCTCATGTAAATCACCTAACTAGTCATATTTGAGCATACGGATTATAGTTTCGGAAGCAAATGTAGGATACATATATGTGTTATAGACATATTTGGGCAGTGCAACCCCAATCTTATATGTCCATAAACCAAGGGCTTCTAAGTCCCTAAAAGTGTTGTTTTATACCCTAAAGGAACAAGGTCAACTGATTACATCATCTCCCAGAAGTTCTCCATGAAACACTACTCAGAACTGGTAAAAACTGGACCATCTCACCCACTCCATGGTCAAAGTGTGATGCATCTCACCTAATGCACACAGGGGGTGTGATGCATACTGAAAATCCCTTCTATGGGGTGCGATGGGTGAGAGTAGACAAATGGCAGAGATAGTTTATAAGCTGGATGATCATGGAATCTTCCAGAAACTTCTCCTATGACACTTGCCTCTCTGAATTTGCCCAGGGATGAGTAAGAGATCATGAAATATCCAAGTGGAATTGAGAACTATCAGAGAAATGACACTAATCAAAATCCCAGAAGCTGACTCACCCACCTACAAACATCTATATATGGATCCCTCATTCTAGAGATCCAAAGGCTGGAATCTCATATCTTGTAAGGAAGTGTTGTTGGCTTCTCTGTGCAACATTGTTGGGTGATCTAAGCTTTTCATGAGGTGAAGAGGGATTTCATGCTGGGAGGATGGCATTGGGTCAGACCAATGGGTTGTAATCTTCTCTTCTACTACTTCTATCAATAAAGTTATTTGAGTTTTTCTCCATATGTTTGTGTATCTCTGAACATTGTCTTGATATATGCATTTGTATGGTTAATATATATCTGATCTTATATTTTTTATGGCTATAGATCTCTATGCTTTGATGGTATCATGCTACTTTAACTCCACAGGGGTTCTTTGAAGTAGGATTCCTCCTCTTTGAGATGACAAGTGCAAATATGGACTTGTGCTCCCATGTACCATTGAGTATATATTGGGAGAAAACAATAGGCTATATCCTTTATCCTTAGGAATCCATGTCTGCCGCCCTATCGATCACAATGCACTGAACACAACATTTGAGAAGATTGACTACCGTACCGTAAAAAGTATTCTACAGTTTTGTGATTGGTTTGGTAATTCCTGTGTCTAGATTTCCAGAGTAGTCACTTTCGTTCCTATTCAGACTCTTTAAAAGAAAAGGTCCATTTGAGCACTTGTCACTTCAGGCTCCTTAAAAATAGAAGGCAACTAGAGTCATATTTAGCGTTTTATTGACTCTTAAAAATTGAAAAAGCAAGTTGTGTCAAAGGGTCATAAAATTCATTTAATTCAGAATAAAATTTTCCCGTTTTTATTTTGAGTTGATCAAGTAATCCGTAATTGCGGAAGAAATTTAATCAAAACCCTGTCATTCTCGGAGACTAACGAGTCAACCGTCTTTGACTCTGGAAATGAAACCATTCCAGGCCAGGTGAACTCATTTAACTGGGTTAAAGTCTCCTAACTTGTTTGAAACTTGTGTTTCAACATCCTTAGAGACTTCAGTTACTGCAACCATTTCTGGTATCCCTACCTCTACAGAAGAAGTTCTGCAGTCACAAGAGGACATTAGAACTGATCCTAGTGTAATGGTAAACAATTCTATTCCTAATCCAGCTCCATCTACAGCCAATTGAGAAGGCGTTACCCCTCCAACATTTGTCGCTGCTGAGTCTCTACCTTCTTCGACACTAGAAATATTTTACGGACCTGACGGTCTTCCTCTCCCACCTGGATTGATTGCTATAGAAGAGATTGTGGAGGATCTTCCATCCAGTACTCCATTGCATTTTGGAACTGGGATCACCCTATATCCTTCTGTGTCAGAAGTTAGTCTCCCTTCATCACAAGTTCCTGTATAATTGCTAGGAAATCTTTTGGATAGACTCAATATGTCTGAAGAACCATTGACATCTAGGACTATGTCATCTGACACTGAAACAACAGAACCTCCTACTGCTACTCCAAAAATGTTCATTAGTGTACTATCTATCCCAACTAGCTCTCAACCCCTAGATGGAGTCCACCTAGGGACTATTTCGATAGTATGGTCTGTTCCCGTTTGTTCGTCTAGAATAATATCTGGAATTTCTTATGTTGAGTCTCAACAAATTCATCCTTCGCAACAGTATCAGTTTGGGTAGTCCAGTCTCGAGAGGCTAATCTTTCCTTCGAACACTAGATTTCCACCATATTGGGGGAAATATGCCCTTTCATTGTTCCCTTCGAGAGAACAACCATATGACAGTTCACAACAGAATTCAGGTCATGTTGGAATTACATCCAATGGTTAGGTGCCAATACTGCCTTAACAACCAAGAGTTGTATATTCAATGCAACCAAGTCTAATAGTGTTGAATATCCCCACTACACCAGCTATTGTAATTGTGTCGCAAGTACAAACGTTTCCTATTGTATGTCAATCTCAAGTTTCTCAGGTTGTAATACAATAGCCTCTTGTCTCCAGGACACAACCACAATCACCGATTAGTGGCTCCTTAGTTGGAGCGACTCAGACTCAAACGGGTACTATAACCACTCATCTTGGTCAAACATCTAGTATTGGTAAACAAGAAATGGTCTCACAGCCATGGCTGGTGCAATATCAACAACCACAATTCCAACAAGCTTACTGAGGACCTGAACAACAAAGATTTGCAGGTAATGGGCAGCCGTATATTCAAAATGGTCAACATCAATCATATCATAATGGTTATGCCCATCAACCTTAGCAAATTTATCAGCATCAAATACATTATGCTGGTATGCAAAGACCCACTGCTCAGGCAATACCATCTTATCCTAAGTATTGTTCACCGAACCTGAATCAACAGTTGCCCTTCATGGTGACTTTAGAGTTACCAGATCGAAATCGGCTAGCAAATGATCCAATTGCTTATGCCCCTTGGTGGCCGACAATTCCTCATAAAATTCCATCAGATATTCCTAAATTCAATGGAAATCTGGGCGAAGATCCGTCGAATCATCTGATGACCTTTCATCTGTGGTGTTTGTCCAACACTTTAAATGATGATTTGATTAGGCTTCACCTTTTCTAGCAAACATTAACTAGTCCGGCAGAAAAATGGTACATCGAATTTCCTAGAGCTTCATTTGATAACTTTAGTGCCCTTGCCACCACCTTTTTAACCCATTTTCAGTTACCAATAAGGTACGAAACAGGAATGGAACTTCTTACCAATTTCAAGCAAATGACAGCCACTCACATATCTGATCATATTCATTAGTGGTGACGTCGTCGTATAATGGTAGAGACATATGCTCCTAATCAGCCGCTAGCTGAATGGTTTATTAAGACATTGTTACCTTCTATTACAAAAGATGTGGCTAAGTGGGGAGTCGTCACTGAAGAGCAAGTCATTGCTCGTGTGCAATATCTAGACTTAATCTATACTCAGTCTGGCATGCTCTATGAAAAAATACCTAATGCTCCTAGACCAGAGTTTTCCATTCCTCCTCCTCCTAAATCAAACAAATACTCTCATGCGAGTGATGGTGTGATAGGTACGACTAGCGCGAAACCATAAAGGCTACATCGAAGAAAGCCCACACAGTTTCTAGTCAAAATTCAAATGAAGAACTTCTTGCCTTGAAGGTTAATGCTGTGTCGTCTGACAAAGGAAAAGAACCAAAGCAACGAGGGGGCAAGAAGATAAAGAGAGGGAAAAAGAAGAAGCAAGGAAATCTGTCTCCTGAAGAACCTTTTGAAAACCCCTCTGGGAAAAAGAAACTAGGTCATCCATGCTTTATATGCAATGAGGATCATTGGACAAAAGACTGTCCACATAAAGTTGAGATTAAGAAATTCTTCAAGAACTCAAGAGCCTCAGTGGTATTGATTGATCCGTTTCCAAACCTAGGAACTAATCTGGTTGCTAGTGATAATGCTTCCCCATCCCAAGTGCTTATGTTGTCCATTTTGAAACAACAAAATGATGCTTTGATATCGACAAGGAATAAAGATTACTGGAATCCATGTCGAACAATGAGGCTACAGATCAACCTAGTAGTTCGATGACAACTTCGACCAAAGTTGTGCCACCCATCATTCCTGAGATAAAAATAAAGTCGCAAAGGGAGTAGTACACAAATTGACATTTAATCCTCATGCTAGAGTAGCATAGAATTATAATATAGTAGAGGACCTAGCCCAATCACCATCCGCTATGTTTACACTTGAGGTACTGCAAAATTTCCCCTCACAAAAGCAAGCTCTATTATCAGCAATAGCTGGGATTGACCCAGTGGATTCCAATCTTGTGGCCTTTAATCATAAAGGATATGAACCTTAGTTACCAGCTCAACTCACTTTCCTCATTCAGGTGAAAGCCCTCAGCAAAACTATTCATTGAACAATTATTTATGAGGGAGCATCTACCTACATTATGTCAATGAGTTGCTGGAAAACTTTAGGATCACCACCCTTGTCAAGATCATCAATGACATTAAAAGCATTTGATGAACAAACATACACACCATACAGAATTTTAAGTAACTTACAAGTTGAACTAGGGGTCCAAACAGTAGAAATTGATGTCGAAGTTATCGATGGAAACCTCGATTACAACATCCTACTAGGAAGGCCCTGGATTTATGCTATGGCTGCTGTTGTGTCAACATACTTCAGAAATATTGCATTTCCTTCTCAAGGAGGAATTACAGTCGTTGACCAACAAATCTTCCTCTCAAATAGTTCACAAGTTACGAGAAGCATTCCAATGATCCATCGAAGCTCTCATTCACTTCAAAATATCGGAGTAGGCCTCCTAAAAGACCCTAATTTAATGGGTACCTTTGTCCTATGACCTCCGAGTAATCTGGAAGAAGTGGCCAAAGTGGAAACCCGCAATATGATATCTCTTATATCTAAAAGATTCAGAAGATTCCTGAACATTTTGTCAGCATGGATCATCGCTAGGTATTGCTCCCAACATTAATAGAAATATTGTAGCAATCAATTTTCTTGGCCTGGGGGGCAAACCCAAATCATCATCAAGTGTTTAGATAGTTAGGTCTAAGGAATATGACACCTCTTAAGATCCTTGGTCACATGTACATTCTACAGACGAAGGAATCATTAAGTCAATGATGATAGGAGAGGCACCATGGGAAGATTTCCACCATCTTTCCCATCTTCCAGATTACGAAGAACATTATTCTAGCGACCTTAATCATCCTTCAATTTTTTATTTTCTATCAAATACTGTAAATATAGTGGATTCTGAGTGAAATCGATATCTCTTGGGCCTTCATTCCATCCACCTAATTGCCATGAGTTGTATGGTGAATGTAATGAAGCTTGGGGGGCATGCACCTAGTTGTAAAGATAAGTTTCCTTGTAGGTTATGTGATTGGTCTGTCACACCATTCACCTTTGTCTATTCTAGGCGAAGCTGTCCTGCTTCACCGCAGTGATTTCTATATGGTTACAAGAGAATTTCCTTTTCATCATGCTAGGGGCATGCAAACACGAGCAATGTTTCCACAAAAGTTCAAGATCATTAAAAAATAAACCTAGCACGAGAAATGTTTATGCAAAGTTCAAGCTCATTAAAAAATAAACCTACCAATGAGCATATGTTCCACCAAAGTTTAATCCCATTACAAAATGATTCCACCTTCGGTAAATAACCATTCCGATCGCTTTATTATCAACTTTTGAGCCTTGGTCGTGTTCTTACCATCACCTCAACTCTTTTTTAGCCGATCATATGCCTCCATTTGATTGTTTACCCCTTTTGAGGAATAGCTACAACGAGTGATCCTATTATCCACCTTCTTTACACTGCCATGATTGAAAAGTTCCAAACCTTACCTGGAACGAGCTGCTATCCAAAAACATCACTCGTTCCTCAAAAAATGAGTCTCCTTTAAGCTCTTTTCATCTGACTCGTAAAATATGAAGATATTACCAAGCAATTGGCCTCTCCAGCTTGTTAAAGTGATTGGAAGTGCCATCCCTCCTCTAAATTTTAATCTTTTTGGACCTGAGGGATCATTACAAAAACCGATCGAGTGCTTGTCTTGTTCAGCTCATTAAAACTATTGAGAAGTCATCCCTTTCGTATTATTTTATATTTTTTCGGTCTAAGGGATTATATTACAAAAAAGGAATACTGGAGTTTCCTTTCCGTCTTTTTTTAGATTCTCTAAAATTGAAAAGGACTGAGTTATCTTTGTCGTTAAACTCATTAAAACAATAGCAACAAACTTGTCCATGCAAACAAGAGCGAGTTTCACTGCCGTTAGGCTCGTTAAAACATAGCGATGGGTTTGCCCGAAGGGAAAATTATAGAACAAGCGTATGTTATCCTCCTCAAGCTTGACAAAAGTAAATAGGTACTGGTCAGCAATGGCTCAGGAAAAATTGGGAAGAAAAGTTGAAGAAATTTATTGGTAGCAGGTAGCTCTTGAACATGACACTTTCACTCCATCATCATGGTTGAGTCGGGTTGGGTTATTCTATTCACTAGTCATATCACCATTGGTCCACCGTACCATCAATTTTTTGGGTTAATGCTACCAATCCATCTCAGTGTCACCGATATGTTCAAGAGAAGTCGCTCATAGAATTCACCGACCCAGCTTGTGTCTCATCCGCTGCAGTACCTTCATGACTGCCACCCTGAACCCTGTATCATCAGATCGTTTTCACCTCCACAAAATCATTTGCTCTGTTTTGTGTCGTAGATGTGGGATTCGTTAAGGCCCTCATATGATGGGTCACTTTTTGCCGACATCAACTCATTATCCAAGAAGTTGACTTAGAAACAACCCTTTTAGTGCTTTGAAGCTTGCATGCCTCAATGACAAGTTTCTCACTTCCAGCGACAGGTTTACATTAATGGCCTTCGACCGAAATATTTTCTGTGGTGTTTAACATCGACTCATGTATTCACACCATGTGAATTGTACTGTAGTACCTTGAGGGTCATTATCGTTATCGGTGATTCCTCTCATGCTTGTTAACAAATTACATCATTGGCTAGTAATCAGGCTATGTCTTTCAATGTTTGACACCAGAACATCTTTTCACATGGATTGACTTGTACTTCGGGCGAAGATTCAATGAGTTTTGAAGACCCCAAATCTAGTTTCATCCATTCAGGCTGTGATATATTCAGGAAAATAAAGACATCAAATGTACATCATTGCTACACAGATAATCATCCAAGCCAAAGGATGATGGCTCTACCAGAATCATCAGTCTACCACACATACGGTTGTGTACCCTATGTACATGAAAATGAATTTATAAAGCTGAGCATGGGATTGCCTACCTTAGCCAGATCATGAAAATATTATGAGGATAATGTATTGTATTGTATCTTATTACAGGTCACCTTCCAATGTAAAAAGACCTCAGATCCTCATGATAAAGCATTTCACTTGACATCAAAAGATTTACGACCTCATGCTTTAGGGGGCAATTTATATAGACATATTTGGGCACTGCAACCCCAACCTTATATGTCCATAAACCAAGGGCTTCTAAGTCCCTAAAAGTGTTGTTTCATACCCTAAAGGAACAAGGTCAGCTGATTACATTATCTCATAGAACTTATCCATGAAAAACTACTCAGAACTAGTCAAAACTAGACCATCTCAGCGACTCCATGGTCAAATTGTGATGCATCTCACCTAATGCACACAGGGGGTGCGATGCATACTGAAACACCCTTCTATGGGGTGTGATGGGTGAGAGTAGAGAAATGGCAGAGACAATTTACAAGGAGGATGATCATGCAATCTTCCAGAAACTTCTCCTGTGACACTTGCCCTGTGAATTCACCCAGGGACGAGTAATAGATCATGAAATCTCCAAGTGGAATTGAGAACTATCAGAGAAATGAAAATAATAAAAATCCCAGAAGCTGAGTCACCCACCTGCAAACATCTATATGTGGATCCCTCATCCTAGAGATCCAAAGGTTGGAATCTTGTATTTTGTAAGGAAGTGCTGCTAGTTTCTCTATGCAACATTGTTGGGTGATCTAAGCTTTTCATGAGGTGAAGAAGACTTTCATGCTGGGAGGATGGCGTTGGGTCGGACCAATGGGTTGTAATCTTCTCTTCTACTAATTTTATCAATAAAGCTATTTGAGTTTTCCTCCATATGTTTGTGTATCTCTGAATATTGTCTTGATATATGCATTTGTATGGTTAATATATATCTGATCCTATAATTTTTATGGTTATAGATCTCTATGCTTTGATGGTATCATGCTGCTTTGACTCTACATGTGTTCTTTGAAGCGGGACAAGTGAGGAAAGAGTTGTGAACTTCTCTCAAAGGGGGAAGGAAACAAGCAAGGAGCCAAGTGAAAGACTGAGGTTGGTACCCTCTGCTTCTTTCTAATCTATCTCTCATAAAGGAAAACGCAAGTGACTTTAGTTTATTTGTTTCTAAGATAGATACCCATATTAGTGGGATTAACAGCTTTGAATGGACACGAGTTTTCTCGATAACAATATGCATGATAGCAACTAGAGAAAAACTTGGGAAAAATTCGTATTGTGCATAATGAAGAGAAATTATAGAAATTTTGCTTTAAACCTCTAACAAAAACCATAACAGGTACCAGTTGCGGAACCGTGTGGAAAAATATATTGGGTAATAGATTTAAATGGAATTATACCTATGCCTTGTCATGGATAGTTTTACATGTTATTGCCATAGTATGGTTAAGTAGTCATTAAGATAAACATGTTGAAGAGGAACGTGCTTAATATCCATGCATATTAATGAGTTATATGAATTTACCATGCAAGCACATGTGTGTGCAATATTATAGACTTGTAAGAATAATACAATTATCAAATGGTTAATAGTGGGATGGTCTTGATATTATGCATCCATATAAGAAAGAGTCTTGAGTCTAAATCAATCTATATACACGTATGTCGTTATGCACCAATAGTAAATAGGAAAAGTATGCATGACTATGTGAAAAGTCAGGTTGGGCTATAAAAACAACTTATAAATGGCGTAATTTCTATAAAAGTATAATACTAAAGTAAAGTATGGTGAGACCATGCTATAGTATAAAGACTATATAACTCTACAAATTAATCCTTTTATTAATGCATCTGGTTATAATGTGACTCATTCTTCGGTTGGATGACTGTATGGTTAAATGTGAAATTTAACTTAAACATATTTCTAGGACATGTGCATCTTTTGAAGGATATGTATCATAGAACGTATAGGTATCCTTGAGTGAAAAACATAGTGCTTGGTGATGTAGCACAAATGGGATGGAACCCTAGGTCAATTAAATGATATTTAACAATCTATTAAAGTAGATTGATATCATAAATTGTACCAAGATATTTTGAGAGGATATCCTATCAGATTGCATTGATAAGGTGTCTAGACAACATAAGGAAATGTTGCATGATTCAAACAATAATTTATAAATAGATAACTCAACTTTTCTAAAGAGTGATTTAATCTTAAGAATGGGCTAACATGTAAATATCCTGAGATCATAAACACTTACAACTATAAGGAGTGTAGGATTGTAAGTAGTAAAAACTTTCATGTATAATGACATGGAATTATGCATGGTCAACAGGTTGTTGAAGCATAAAGAGGGCAATAGTAAAACATACATGGTGAATTAATGATCTCATGAATGTGAAACTTCAACAGATATGAGTTAATAATCTGCTTTAGAGCATTAAGCAGAAGGTATGATTAAGAGGAAAATATGCATGAATCCAATAATGTGCAATTGATATTGTAACATGACATAAAAACTTTCTTAATTACATATATGAACCATCAAAAATAAATGTTTGTATGATACTAACATGATGGAAAATATGTGGATTGAGTTTATGTCATGTAGGTGATACCATGACGATGGTATTATAGGTTGTACCACAGCTGGACTATGTACAACAGTACATGGGACCATATGACTACATATGCCACAAGTTTGTAAAATCAAATGTGTATTGGTGTGTATAACATACCTTGTATGCAGGGTGTACAGTAGTCATTAGATGGATTTTTGGCAAGGTAGAAAACCTGGAGATTACCTAGAAGAAGGAAATTAAGTTTGGTATAAGTAACTATGGTTAATCACAATTTTGCATACATACAATTTCAATAAATATATGTATATGAAATGTGAAATAAGTTGTTATAACTTTGTAGGAATATTAATGTGGAAAATATGCTAATTGATGTGTTGTATTCAGAGATACTACAAGAACCAAGTGTTTGACAAGAACAAAAAGGCTTGAAAGAATGTAAGTAGAGGACATGCATACTTTAGTTAAAATAAATGATAAGAAATAGCTTCTTTAATAATAACAGATATGATATTTATCATAGTTAAAATTTGCATCGATAAATTCTCACAAATGGTTTGGAAAAAATGTGACAGGTAGCTATGGAAGGAGAGATGTTGAGAGCACTCCTTGTGGTAGATGTACATTGGAAAACTGCATCATATGGTAGAGAAAAGAAAGCTGTTGATTTAGAAACTAGCTACTAGTGAATGAGGATATGTTACACTGATACACAAAGTACGACATAAAATTTAAGGGGGGGAGTATGTAACACCCCTCCATTGTGTACTACATTATTGTAAGCTTAAGCTAATTTAAAGCTAGGTATGATATCCTCCCTTGTGTGTTAAAGGTTGTAGACCTAAGCTAAAGAAAGCTAGGTTTGATACCCTCCTTTTTGGGTTAAACTATTCTACACCTAAGTTGATGAGAGCTAGGTGATATGTAATATGAAGAGAAAATGTATTATTAAATAAATTAATAAAATAAATCACTTGGAGGGTGGAGCACCAAGAGACAGGAAATGCTTGCCAAATCCCATGAGGAATGGGATAGATATGAATATTTCATGATAAGCTTTTAGATGTGATTCTAGATAATCTTGGATGGATTAGATATCCATCGGTTCGAAGGGAGGTAAAGATCCATCAGACATAAAATCTTTGTGGGAGATAAAGGCAAGATTTTATGTGGAAAAGCGTCGTGGGAGAAAAAGACAAGCTTTTCTGGATAAGTCTTAGGAAAATGGAAAAATCCATTAAGCGGGCCCCCGCTAATGGTAACTAAATCATGAAAGAGGGTATTAAATATCCAGTGCATCGATCAATTGAGGACAGTTGATCCTTGGCAAGATATTTGGCTCAGGGGGAACGAGAGGTGATTCATGGCTGGGTGGTGGTGCTCCTCCCCCCAAGTGAGGTTTAGTTGATGTTAGATCCATGGAATGTGTGTATGATGATTCTTACTCTCTATGTGTTATTCAGTTAGTTGTTTATGAGAAGAGTTCTTATAGTTCTTCTTCATGATAATGTTTGATGAATAATGTGTGCTTACGATGTTTCTCTCTAATATGACGTGATTCACTTGCATGGTATGTGTTTCCTTACCTATTATGAGATAAAATATTTTAGCAAAGATATAAGAATGGTGAAATTTATCTCTGCTATGGAAAGGATGGTTTTCTTATGCATGTTGTATTCTAGTTGAAAGATAGTCATTAAATTAACATGAAGTGGTAACATTGGTGCATGTGGGGCACTTAAGGTATCATGCTTCTAATTGAATAAGTAGAGAAATTGTTTCAGATAAGAATAGTTTAATTAGTTAGTTATGCATGTTGATTCAAGGGTTGGTCAGATTACTTGGATGATTCTTAATTATATTATTGGTGCATGGTCAATGTCGGATAATACCTCATTAATTCTCGTGTGTATTAAAGAGAATATTTTATAGGTTGCATGCCATGCTTAGTCCTTCATACTCATTGATGATTCTACTATACATAAGTTGTTTATATGAATCAAAGGGTTCCTAGTAAGGATCTGATAGAGAATAAAAGAATTATTTGATATTATCAGGTTATCTAGACTGTTAAGAAATGAGTATAGTAACAGGAATAATACTGATCCCTACCACAATAAATATGTTACGTAGGACAATCGTTAGATCTTAGCTATAAAAGCAAGAAAATTTTTGGATTGGGAGCTTAATATGCTATTATTCCGGGATAGGCAAAAGAGGTACGTTACAGATCCATGCTATAATTTTAACTTGTTTTACAAGGATGATGACGCCCATCTATGACTTCATGATTAAGGGAAGCTCCAAGGACACTCCAAAACCTCCTTTTGGGTCATTGCAAAAACATAATAGTGTTATTTTCCTTATCACATATTTGGCACAAATAGAACATTTATTTACATGAAAGTGTGAGCTAGTTATATGGTGCATATAATGTTGAATTATGGTTTTGTAGGTTAGCTTGTTTCGTGAAAGTACATATGATAACTAATGGGATTATTTAAAGTTAATGTAGTTTCCTTTCCGCAAGTAGTTTAGGTCTTACATTTTTATGAATTGTTTTAATAACATTTGTAAGTTGAAGTTTTTCCTTTTCATAGTTAGAGGTAGATTCGAAATTGCATCTCCATTGGCTAGCTTTCATTCTTATTCAATAGAAGAAATGGTCTTGGAGAACTATTGATCAGATTTCCTAGTTGACGGTGGCATGAGTAAAACCCCATCTACTATGCATATAGCACTGTCACCTTGAAGTTTGTACATACTCTGGGTTGATAAATAGAGTTGAGGAGCCATTGCAAGTTGAAACACTCTTGGTGAAATTATCGGGCTCACTAATCACATTGATTGAAGCCTCAATATCATTTAGCGTGTTAGGGAATATAAGGCCATCAATGTGAACATCTACTACAGGGATTCTAGGGTCTAGTTATTTCAGCAAGATCACCCTCCAAAGTATCAAATCAGATAATTTCCCAAAAACATTTATGGTGCGTGTGTCTCTTTTTCTTATCCCAAAATTTTTGGAATATTTCTCCTTGATGAGCTTATTATATATGGGAACACATTTAATAGCACGGAGAAGGGGTATTTTAACACATAAATTCTTCAATTTTCTCAAAATCTCAACCTCTTCTAGGGTGTGTTGGATAGGGTGGATCAACCTCTCAAGAAAAAGAGGCAGATTGACATGAGGAAAACACCATTCCTTATATTATTCAAGCTCTTTAGGTGAAGAAGGTGGGTGGTTATCAGGAAGAACTCTCTTAGACAGAAGGTTAATCTCTTGGATTTCCACAGCATAATCAAGATAATATGTCTCTCCACTGTAGAACTAGTGTGATTTATTTTTGTTTGGGTTTGGATTTTGTTCAGAAGGAATTTTTAGGTTTCTTAGGTGGAGTAGGATGAAAGAGTTGTGGCTGAGGCTAGGGTGGCGAAAGTAAAGCAGGGGGTTAGTTAAATTGGCGCCTCCACCCTTATGATGGGTTGCCCCATTGAGAAGATTGGGTTGGATATGTCGAAAAACAATGGTTGATAGGTTGAGGAGGATATGGAGGAACATAAGGACAAGAGGTAGGTGTGGACCAAGATCAGTGTGTGGAAGAGTAGTAAGGTTGGAAGGGTATATTGTGATTTGGATTACAAAAAGAGTATTATGCACCTTACATGCCTTATTGATATGGACGAGTTCCTTGAGGTATTCTTTGATTGTTGAAACAAATTTTCTTTGACCCCCCTTATTCTCCTTGATATAAACATTTTAGTCCTAGAAAATAAGGGCAGTTATCTGTTGCATTATATTTTTCACGGACTAGGAAGAACTTTGTGACATTTAATAGGCCCTTCTTCCCAGGATGTCTTTTGTTGCTTCTAGGGCAGAAAATAGTTAGACCCATTCTTGCTTCCTCCTGTTTTCTTTTAATTTACATGGTATCCATTTTCATTGGAAAGGTATGGAAATTTTCACTCTTGAAATCCTCCAACATGTTACCTATCTCATTCTTAATGGATGTTGTGGATGGAGAGGAACTAATGACGCCTTGACTAGCCATACCCTTCTTCTTAACAACCCCAAGGTGATTCTTGAACACAATTTTAATATCGTCATAGGATAACTGATAGATATCTTCTCCAAACAACATGTCCTCCTTGATCCCTCAAAGAATAACTAGTTTGAGTGATTCGGGATAAAGGGTGCAACTAAGCCTCCTATAGCTAAGTTGAAACCTCTCCTCAAAGTTTTCTAGGGATTCATCATCCCAGATTCATCCTAAATATTTCTTCCTTGGTTTCTTTGGACTTAGCGTAGTCCCTATAATTGTTATTGAAGGCATGTTGGATTTGGGCATAGGTAGTGACCCTACCCCTAGGCATATCCATAAACTAGTGAAAGGTTGCATCTTTAAGGGTATAGGGAAATAAATTTTGCTTCTTCTCATCAGAGGCATAGTCATAGGTCCTACATGTTGGGTATACGACCAAAGTCCCACATTGGCTAGAATTGGGGAGGATCATGGGTATTTAAGGATGGACAAATATCTCCATTGGTATGAGGCCTTTTCGGGTAAAGCCCAAAAACAAATCCATGAGGGCTTAGGCCCAAAGTGGACAATATCATACCATTATGGAGATATCTGGTGCCCAAAGTTCTTACAAGTGGTATAAGAGCCATGCTCCGAAGTTAACCAAGTGGATGAATCCTCAAAATGTCAAACGAAGGTGGTGGGCCCCAGTAATATCATGAAAGTTAGCCAAGTAGATGAATCCTTGGAATGTCGAACAAAGGTGGTGGACCCCAGTGATACCATGATGGGATCTATGGATGAGCTCGGTTAGATAGGTGGTGTGCTCCAGATTCTTCGTGGACATGTCCTGGTCCCAACACGGCGAAGAGGAGTTGACCTGGGATAGAGCAAGCTCTCGAGGCAGGTGGTGCTCCATGTAAGGTGTGTGCTTCCAACGCATTGGAGCGGAGAATCCTGGTTGGTAGAGAGTGGATGTATGGATAATCATTTGAGGGGAGGCTCGATGGTCCTTTGTTCGAGGGGAGGATTGTTGGGTATATGACCAAAGTCCCACATTGACTAGAAGTGGGGAGGATTGTCGGTATATAAGGATGGAAAAATATCTCCATTAGTATGAGGCCTTTTGGGGTAAAGCCAAAAAAAAAAATCCATGAGGGCTTAGGCCCAAAGTGGACAATATCATACCATTGTGGAGATATGTGTTGTCCAGAGTCCTTGCACTACAGACAGCAAAAAAATAAAACATGAAGGTATTAGGATCCTCAGAGGTTAAGCCATGGAAGTTTGGAAGGGAAGTAGGGCTTATGTTCTTCATTACAGTCTCTTCATTGGTTTCTTTGATTGGGAAATCCTAATTGTCTCTATTTTTAGCCATAACTTTGGTAGGTGAAATGGTTTCTTCTTCTTCCCCAAGAGGTTTTTCAAAAATTATAGGTTCCATACCTAGAGGGTCTTCAAAGTGCCTCATAGTTTGAGAGGGAAGCTCACAGTCACCAAAAAGGAGTGAAGGTTGCATTTTTGAGGGTGTCGGGGTTATTGGTAAGAATTTTCCTTGATTATCACTACTTCTATGTGGCATGAAAGAAAATTCTTTTTTTTTTTAGTTTTTCAAAATTTGTATGTAAAAAAAACAAGGCTTAGGAATAAAAAACATCTACTTAGACACCTCCCCGGAAACGACACCGAAAAGTGGTGAGATGTGGTATTTCACCAAGAATGTTGCAACTCCTTGATCAGGAGCTTAGGACCAAGTGTCGTAAAATGGTCAAAAATGAAATTTCTGAGAACTAGCTTGAACCTAAACGACTAGATAAAGCTCTTCCTCCTAATTCTGGCGCCATAAACGGTTTGTAAAACAGTCACCGTATGAGAAAGTTATGACAAAAACAAAAGCGCCCAATAACCCTTAACTTTTCAATTTAAAAAAAAAATTAAAAAAAAGAATATTCCACAGAATATTCCTTGGAATATTCGTTTTGGGAAGCAAATGGTAGGATGCCACGTGGCAATCCTAGAGGCCGCCACATGGCCTAAGGTGACGTCAGCAAGGGTATGTGCGTATTTAAAATTTTGGTGGTAGTGAGGTTCGATCCCATGACCTCCTATCTAATACTCAAATGATCAACCGTTGAGCCACAAATCTAGGTGTTGTTATGAGGGCAGCAGAAATCCTTTATAAAGTTTAAATTCATTTCGGGCGGAAACCAAAGCGGGCCAGCCCCGCATACCATGTGACCACAACCGAAAACCGTGGGCTAAACCCCTAACTGCCCGACACGAAATCCAATGCAAACCACTTTGCGGTCACATGCAGAATTTTTTGGGCAGTTAACTAATAGTTCAGTTAGTGGTGGATTTGGTGGAGCACCAAATTTGGGCGGTCCAGCCATATTTGGGAGACTTATCTGGACCTCCACTACAATTAGTTGGAGGTTTTCAAGGGCAACTCGCAGTTGGGATTAAATGGCCATAACTTTGGCTAGGAAAGTCCGTTTTGGACAAATTTGTTTTTGATTTTAGGTCTCTTCGACCTTCTGAGACCATTGTAAATGGTTTCATAGTCAACTAAGGTCGTTTACAAGTGTTTTAGATTCAGGGAAGTTCCAGGAGCCACTAGGGCCAAATCAGTTTGGGAGCTACATTGGGAATTGTGCAGCCAGTGAATGTGAAACGAAGATCATTCTTGAAGGTTTTCAGTACTATGAATCCATTTCTACAACTCATTTTTCATATTGAGGCATTCTTCTCACGGTTGAGCTTCAGGGAAGCTTTCAGGGCCACCAGGGCCATTTTAGTGCTTGAGCTGTTTGGGGGCTATGTTCATCCATTTTTGGTGATTCAAAAGCCTATGTCTGCTATTTTTG
The DNA here is from genome assembly GCA_000404065.3 of Pinus taeda. Lineage (NCBI taxonomy): Eukaryota > Viridiplantae > Streptophyta > Pinopsida > Pinales > Pinaceae > Pinus > Pinus taeda. The sequence goes on along the minus strand of APFE031420952.1, from coordinate 299,134 downwards.
ACCTTCTGAGTCTAATGGCAGAGGTTTTGGGAAAGAGCATTTTTAGCTAATTCCTATCTTTTGATTGTGTATTTATAGTCAGATCTGTCCTTTGAGACACTCATATTCTTGTATTAGCCTTTGTACCATTTTTAATACAAGAGGACAAGCCTAGTTGGAGAGGCTTGGTCCAGCAGATGTAGCCCAGAAGGGGTGAACTGCTTTATCAGTTTGATAACTTTATTTGCTGAAGATGATATGCTAAACAAAACTGATATAAAGTGTTAAACAACAAATATACATAAATTGCATACACACATAATCACCTATTCAGCTGCATAAAGTTATTTGTCTTATTCCGCAAGACATCAAACTTCAAGTATGTGTATGTCAAAGACTTCTAAGTGTTACTTTGCTATTTCTTTAGGCAGAGCCTGTAGAGGGCTAGGTAGCCTCTGGAACTCATTCTCTCTTTAGAGGTGACTTGTCCGGTGAATGCCCTTATAGTCTATCTCTGTATAAGAAATAGGAAGTTTTCACCTTTTTAGAGGACACTTGAAGTGTATAGCTGACATTTGCAATTATTGGGAATGGATACCTTGCACCCTTGAACAAGTACATTCCATTTTGAGATCAGATGGTATCAGAGCTCGGGTTGAGCACTTGATTGTGCAAATGGTGTTAGAGCAGTGTAAGAGATTAACTGTTTTATTTGTTGCAAATGGTTGCTTGAATAAGAAGGGGTTTTTTGTTTGACATTTGGTTAAAGCTTGTCATTTGATTGAAAGCTTTGATAACTCTTATTTGGATGTTTCTTTTGTTTAATTGACCATTTACATAATGTCAACTTATTCCACAAGTGAAGGTTCCTCCTTCACAAAATTCTTCAATGATGACATGGAGAATGAGTTCCTGAAGGTGAAGGACATGGTGCAGATTGTCATTGAGGATCAAAGGGAAAGTGTTAAGCTTCATGCACAATTGTTGGCTATGAAGGATGAGAAGGAAATAATTCGCGAAAGACTGCATGACATGGAGAAACAACTCCTTCAAGCTCAAGAAGCTTTGTCCATGAAAATGCATAAGGTGTTACACAATAATTTGTCACCGTTTGTCACCGTCCCTGTTACCCCTCTCCGCCATCTTGGAGGACCCATTTCGGGACATGTGAGAAGTGAAAAACTTGAGACCACTTGCCTTATTTACCTCTAAACATGAGCTTCATATGCCCTTAATACATCTCCTGCTCATTGCCCCTAAAAATAGCCCTTTTTGCATTAGCACTGGTGCCTTGTGTTATGCCCGCGCCAATGGGGAAAATCCTAAAGAAAGGGCACGCCATTGGCGCTCTGTCTCAGAGTCGCAATCGCGCCAACCAGTTTGGGAAAAATTCTTAACCACTGAAACCTCCGAAGTTTCTATCGACCTTGTTCACCAAACTGATTCCAAGTTGAATGAGGATGGTTTGGCTTCGAATCTTCTTGGATGGAAAGTTGTTTGCCACCATTCCATGGAAGCTTCCAAGTGATGAAGCCAAATCCATGATTGTTGGGGATTGATCTTATCTCTTCCTTCTCCTCTATAAAAGCTTTTTCCCATGGCTTGGACAAGCTAGTTCTGGTTCTAATAGCTTTGACTCTTGTGGCAATACCTGTGCTGAAAGGAAGACATCAAAAGGTTGGAGTTGCAAGAAGCCTTCTTTGTATCCATAAGGCTTTCCCTAAGTAACGAGACTTTGTCACTAAAGAGAGAGAGAGCTTGTCCCTCACCCCTTCAAGCTTTTGCAAGACTTGTGTAGCTAAGCACCCAGCTAAAGGAGGACTTGACGTCAGGACGCTGGTTGTATTCTCCTTTCTTGAATATTAATAAATAGATGACTATCATTATGGTTCCATTCTCATTGTATTTGTAATGGTTGATGTTGAATTATATCCTTCATGACTGATGTATAAATACATATATTAGATTTCATGCTTGGGTTTGTGTTGGTTCTCTTTGTGTGCAGGTGTCCATTCACGTGGATAGTGGAGGATCGTGACCGGCCAAGGAAAAGGAACGTGAGCGCCATCTCTCCTACGAACTAAAGAGTTGGATCTCAAGTAGGTCTTCATCACCTACTCTTTATTTGCAATTAGGAACTTGCGTGATATCATTGTTTTATTGTTTCTAGACCCATTCTGGGCTAGTAGGGATCGCCTCTATCCGTAGAGGGGATTTACCTCTCCAACAATTTGGTGACTCCGCTGGGGAGTTTAGCTTGTTGTCTTGATTTGTAAACTTAGACGGAGTCTGAAACATGGCCAGATAGCCTTCGAAACACTATTGCTTTGCGGTAGTGAAGTAGATCAAAGCCGCTTCAGTCGATCTCCGGTTTGGCTTACAAACTAAAACAACAGGGAGTTTGTCTTGTCTCTTTGGTTTTTCTTTGATTGCTTGCTTAGATAAGCCTTTGGATCAAATTTCTTGCTACCCCTGTACTTTTTGACTTGCTTTAAGCTTGTGACCCAAGCCCTGGACTGCGTATTTTTCTTTTCAAATTAGCAAACTTTGTTAGCGCGCTTTTTGCCTTCACAGTCGCGCTAGTGGCCCTTGTTGCTAACTGACAACCCACGCCAATCCCTGTTTAGCGTGAGTTGCAGCCTGACAGTCGCGCCAGGCCGTGTAGTTTTTGGTCCACTTGTTTTTCTTGCTGTCTAAGTTTGGATTTTCTTTTTTCCACCTCTTTTTCAGTTGCTGGAGTGTGCTTAAGCCTTGTTTGACTGGTTTGCAACCTTTGTCCTCCAAGTGTTTGCCTCTTTCCATCAATTTCACACCTCAACCCTAGGGCATCTAGTGGCCGTGTGTGTCGAGCCTCCCGTGGGTGTTTTGGGTTCTTTGATTGTACGGTTAACCTTGTGATTTATTTTTGCATTTTCTTCAGTGATTGATGAAGTATTTTTGAGTGATTTCCGAACAACTTGCTCTTGTTTGCTTGGATTTCATTCTAGCTTTGTTTGAGCTTATATCACATAGCTCGTGCAAAGCCTTGTTTTCCTCTCGATTTGGAGAACTTTTTTAGTGTCTTGGGATTTCATTGAGTCTTAATTGGGTGAATTTGCTTCTTTGCTCAGTGTTGTTATCTTTCGAAATTCGTTCTAGTGCATGGTGCTTGTAGAAAGGAATCAAATAACCTCTTTTGCATTTAACAACGAATGAAATAGAACTTTTCGTTATTTGCATTATTGAAAAGAAAAAGTTTTGTTTATTTTCCATTAGCTGCATTGGGTTGTTTGGTTGATTGAGTTTGTTTTTTTTGATTGAAACTCTTAACCTTCTTGTAGTTAGTATTCATCGAACGAAATGGCTTTCTTTCGCATGTAGCTTACATCTAGGAATTTGTGGAAGATTACATACGGTAGGGCCTTAAACCGAAACTTAACTAAAAGATCAACCATAAAATAAACCGAATTTACTTAAAAACGCATTGGAACATAACGCAAACATTCT